>CAJQUN010000854.1:0-166666 GCA_907163345.1 Haberlea rhodopensis
AATATAAATAATCTAAAAAATTAGAAACGTACCAAACATATTATTTATCAATTCAACATTTTTTATATTCCTTATCGTACTATACTCTATCTCCACTCATAATCCATTCAATCCTCATCATCCGATCTCATCCTAATACCAAATGGTGCGTGAGTGTTATTAAGTGGTGATGTAGATGTAAATGTAGATGTAGATGGGATAGGAAACGAGATGCAAGAACCAGGTGGTGTGTTTGCCTTGTTCAAGAAAAGGAGTACATTGAAGGGGTTGGGCAAGTGCTTGCAAGGTAGGCAAAAATATGAGTAAATAGATAGGTATCTAAGTTCAAAAAAGTAGCAGTACTTTATGTTTCCCCAAATCTAATAATGGGCTATAGAAAGTGTTGGTTGTACTTTTCTTGAATGGATTTGCTGGTTTTGTATTATGAAGCTATTAGAAACATCGTTATATCAACTATGAGTGGAGTCAAATCGATTACTAGGAAGCTAACTGCGACTTCGTCTACTTGTCAAAACTTAAAGTTAGATTGTGTTTGGATTGATGAATTTTATTAAATGAAGAAATTTAATTTTTGAATTGATTTGAATCTTGGATTTGAAATGACATCTATCTTATGTGTATTTCAAATCCATCACAATTACTATTATAATTACATAAATTAGTAAATAAGTAGATTTAAAATACACTCAATATAAATTCATCCAAACAATTATGACTTTGAAATCAAGTGTTTGAAATACATTACTTCAAATCCATCAATCCGAATACACTCTTAGATTATTTAAAATTTCAAATGTTCCAACTTTTAAACTTCAATTGGCTCGAGAGAAAGGCACAATCCACTAACAAATATTTGGTTGAACCCTCCCATGACTTCTAGAACGAAGGTCTATTTTATATTCCTCCTTCATCTGTAATATAATTACTTCACAGAATATCATAAAAAATGAATACATACATATATACATATATATATATATAATCGTTTTACTTAAAATTTACGTTAGGTTTTTTTTTTTATTGTCCTTAGTATTTTATATAAAAAATATAATATATATGGAACAAATTTAGTTTGGGGAAGATAATTAATGTATTTTGAAGACTAAGTTAAACTTAGTATAAAGTTTTTTTATCTATACTATATTATAATGTGTGAGCACGTTAGAGTAATCACTTATTATGATCATTGTGAAATTCAAAAAATACCATCTATTTTGCTTAGTATTAGTCATGAGATAATATATAATAAGATCACCTATTGACTTCCCAATTTAGTTCTCAATTTTTCACCATTTTTTTCCTTCCGAAAATATGTGTGGTCGTTTTTCTCTTCTCTTCCCTAAAATATCATATTAAATCAGATATTTCAAATACAAAAATTTAGTATACATATACAAAAAATATATAAATATAAAAATAATAAATATATTATATATATATATATATATATATTATATATATACAGTAAAAAAAAAAACAAAACAAACTTACAAGCCTAGCAATATATAAATACTTAAAAAAACTTTGTAAACTATCAGTTGCTTAAATTTTTATAAATCTTATTCCTTGGAGCAACACAAAACAAAAAACTGGATTCCAAATTGACCAAACCATAACACATTTCCTCAATTATATTGTCATATCATTACCACAACTTTTATTTGCCCACCATGTCGACAATTATATGGTCCACACATATACACAAATATAAAAAAATGAATTAAGCGACATATCAATCAAGATTATTACTATGATACACTCATTTTTTTATGTGAGTCTATATATGAGACAGAAATCATATACATACAAAAAATTCAGTCTTATCTTTATATCATTTATTCCCCAAATTCCATCAAAATCTTTTGTTGCCTAATTATTACTTTTATTTATTGGTAATTTTATCAACCATAGGCCGAATTTCATGAAATTATTTACTGTTGCCTACTTATTCTGTTTATTTATTAGTGTCTTGAAACTCCACAGAAAACTTAACCCAACCAGATCTTCTGCTACACGACACCGTTTCTTGTCTTCCCGCCGGCCTCGTGCCGCCCCCAAAGGGAAAAAAATAAACCCACAAACCTCACTCTCTCTCTCCCATCATCGGATCCGAATTTCCATAAATCAAATACCCTTTTTTCCAACATTATTTGATATCAAGTTTCTTCATAAATACTGTAACTTGCGGACTTGGGAGAGAGTGAGAAGGTGTGCTGAATCGGTGTTCGGGCGTTGCCCGGACCGGCTGGAGAATGGGTCGGGTATTTTGAACCGGATTTGATGGAAGATGGTACACGATGAGCCAAGCTGGGGAAGAAGAAGAAGGAGACGAAGATGATGAGTGCTTCCATGACTCCCTCGACCGACTCCTTTCTTCTTCCAACACTTCTTGTTCTTGCTCCACCTCCACTTCCGAAACCGAAGAAGATCACGGTCCCAACACGAGTTATTGCCCCGATCACGACGAAGCGTTTCCCGTTATTCCTACGGATGTCTCCCGAAACTACGATGTTTGGATCGGGCACCCAACGTCGGTGGACGAGCGCCGCGTCCTACTTCTCCAGCAAATGGGCCTCAACGGCGACCCCTCCATCCTCCGTCATAGGCCCTCCCTCTCTCTCTCATCCGATCACTTGAACCTCTTGGATGATAAATCTTACATTTTTAAACATAGTAGTTCCAAAATCCATAGTAATAGTGGCGATTATGTTAATTATGATCATGGGACACGAATATCTGGTATCATTCGATCGAAGTCTGATGGTGACTGCAATTCGGGTGGGAGTTCGGACGTTAAAAATTCTGTAACTGGTGTACGTGGTACAAATGCCAAAAGCGATAGTGCGAACTTCGTACAAAATTGTCTTACCGAGAGACTGAGTAGTGGCCGTGAATCACCAGGAAGCAGTACGTTGTCTCCAAACAAACCGCCAAAAGCGAAGCTTAAAATGGATCATACACGTTATGGGAGCTTCAGCAGCTTGTTGCCCGTTTTGGGGAATGGAATTGGTGAGGGTGTGGAGTGCAATGAGGCAGCTGATATTAACGCGGTGTGTATGATAAAGAATCTGGATAATGGCAAGAAGTTTGTGGTGGGTGAGGTCCGTGAGGATGGGATGTGGAAAAACATTAAGGAAGTGGGAACTGGGCGTAAGTTGACAATGGAGGAGTTATCGTCTGAGATGTGTGTTGGGACTTCTCCGATTGTGCAGGAGTTGATGAGGAGACAGAGTGTTGAGGATGGAAAAAGGGAATGTTTGGATTCTAATTGCTGATGGGAGCTGTGGAAGTACATCTAAGTCCAAGAAGAAAGGGAATTGGTTGAGGAGTATAAAAAATGTGGCTAGTTCTGTTGTGGGGCAAAAAGAAAAAAGAAGTAGTGATGAGAGGGATACATCGTCTGAGAAGGGCGGGAGGAGATCAAGCTCAGCTACAGACGATAGCCAGGATGTTTCCTTAAACGGTCCAGAGAGGGTTCGAGTTAGACAGTATGGGAAGCCTGTTTAAGAGCTGTCGGCATTGTACAAGACCCAGGAGTTACAGGCTCACAAAGGATCGATTTGGACAATTAAGTTTAGTTTGGATGGAAAGTATCTAGCTAGTGCTGGTGAGGACTTGTTGATTCTTGTTTGGGGGATTGTGACAACAGAGAGGAAGGAGATTTCTCATTTGACAAAACAGAGGATGGAAATTTCAATAAAGGATCACCTGAGCCCTTGTCAGCACACACCTAGCTTAGATGGTCACTGGGAAATGAAGAGAAGAGGAGGTCCTCTGTAGGTAGAAAATCTTTGAGTTTTGAACAGATTTTGGTGCCGGAGATGGTGCTTTCCCTTTCAGAGAAGCCCATCTATTCTTTACAAGGACACTTAAATGATGTGCTGGACCTATCATGCGGTCCAAAGTCTCAGGTGATCTTTAAACCCGTGAGGTTTCATTTGCTATTTCATCAGCATGGCATTTTGATGAATAAGTTTTAGTTGTTCCTCTACTCTTGCTGACCTGTGGAAATTCAGATTGCTTCATGTGACATTTAAATATGAGATTCCACTTGATTGTGACACTGTTAAATGTTATACCGTTAGCCTTATATAGGTGTATGCACTAAGCTTTATAAAGTTGTTTTTGTTTACATTGCTCTTTTCACCTTTTCTGGATGCGCACCACATTCCCGCAGGATTGATGATGATTTGATAGGAATAGAGGACTTTAGTTACCTATATTTGTGTAGTCGAGCACAATTAAGCAGAAAGCATCAAAAGATAAATTTCAAGGAAACTGGAGAAAAGCAATAACCTCTATCTGCCTTCCACTATATTTATCTGCTTTCGGTGGGTAAAACTGGGAGTTCATACATGGAACATGACATCAACTAAATTGAGTTAGATCTACTATTCTCCACAAGATGCAACCAAAACGTTGACAGATAAAGCCCAGGAGACTATTTATGGCTGCAGCCTGCAGTCTTTTCATACATCTTTTAGCAATTTTGAACACTGTCACACTGAGTGGATGGGTTTCTTCTGCAATGTCTAAAATGAAGAACTGCTGTTGTAAAATGAATGTTTTGTTTCTTCTATTGGTAAGCTATTTGGTGACACTGGCATTCTTATCAAATATGTTTGGTTGGATAAATAATGTTGTGATTATAGAATTGCTTTCGGCATTGCTGATTGCTTCTTCCTCCATAAAGAAATTGAAGATATTGACTTGAAGGATGAGCTTGGACCTATCAACATGTGGTGACTAAAGTACTCAACACGTGTTCCCTTTTGTTGGCATGTATACTGTATTGTTAAACAACTTAATCGAGGACATCTCTAAGTTGCCTGGCTGTAGAACTAAGATATGTGTCCTTGGCAGTTCTAAGCAATCCTCTGAGTTTTAGTCAGATCTCACAGCTACAAGTCGATATCCTTCACCAAATCCCCTACTGGATAAAAAAAATAAAGGAATAAACAATTAAAGAAGAATGAGCATTAAATGGTTTTCCTTGAGATTAGGACAATTTTTCGTATGAATTGGTCTAGTCTTTCTTCTGATGCAATGGCAGAGGAGTAATATAATGGAGCAGGCCCTCACATGCCTCAGAAAGTTAGTCTTGTTCGTGTAAAAGGTTTCCGAAAGTTCCCTATGTTAAAAGTGGATGAGAGGAAAGTTTTGCTGATCTTTTTACATAAGATTTAATCCCCCATAGCAACTACATTTCATGAAGGATCTAGCTGGCTCATTACTCCTAATATAATAAAATCTCATGAAACATTGATTTCACCTTAATGTCTTTGGTGGCATGTACGAGATTCAGGTGTCGAGTTTGGATGTTAATTAACTTATAATTTTGTCTATTTCTTGTTCATCGTAATACGAGCAACTTCTTGCATTTTCATGTAATATGCTTGAAAGAAAACATTTCGTTTTGTCTTTCACTTCATTGATGTTACTTTGGAAATTTGTTATAAATATCATCAATCATTTGAAAAATTTACTTACAGTTCTCTCTCTTCTTCAGCAACTGCTTTCATCTTCAATGGACAAAACAGTGCGTCTCTGGGACTTGTGTAGCAAGTCTTGTTGAAGATATTTTCGCATAGTGACTTTGGTAATTGTGTAGATTTCTCTCTACTTTCATTTGTTAGAATTTATTCTGTTTGAGTGGGTTCCCTTGGAAAGCTGGTCAGTGCTGGGGGTTGTAACTTGTCTGATTACTCTGTTTTTCTTCAAACTCCCAAGCCATCTTCTAGGTTAAGCATGGTCGGAGCTGGCACTTATAAAGCTTGTCAATTGTCTATGGTCAGCAAACATTGACATCTATGAAGGGTACATTAGGCTGGAACCTAGTGGCAGAAAATGGAAGTAAGAATTACATTGGGGCTTTGACAAGGTGGATTGGTTTTTTATATTTTAAACAATGGACCCAGGGCTTTACGCTGGTTTTAAAAGAGGTAGGAGAAGGCAAATAAGGAATGGATACAAGAGAAAAGAGGCGATTCTTTTTGCAGTTGGATCTAGGTGTTTTAAATAAAAATTTAGAATAAATTCTTCGAGAGATTTGACGTGGGCAAACTTACGGATACGAAGGAATGAAAATGCTATACATGCGCTGAGATTTAATTAGTTTCCCAATGATTAAGTTCAGTGCCTAATTTAACATGTAGCAACGGAGTTTCAGTGCTTCGGTCACAATAACTTATGTCCCTCCCTTTGTTCCCATTTCAGTTTATTTGCATTTTAAGTAGTATTATATCTATTCAACATGCTTTGGTGCATTTTAGGTGATTACTTGAGTGATAGAGTAAACCTAAGGCTGTCTATTGATAAAACTATCCGATTTCCTATGACACAGTAACCTGCATACAGTTTAATCCTGTTGATGATAGATACTTCATAAGCGGATCTCTTGATGCTAAGGTGCGGATATGGAGCATTCCAATCGCCAAGTTGTGATTGGAGTGATTTGCATGAAATGGTCACTGCAGCTTGTTATACGCCGGATGGAAAGGTCAGGCAGGGTTATATATTACTGGAACTAATTTTGCCTTGATATTGTTTACTGCATGTAGAAAAAGATCTCTCCAACTTGCATGTGTTGAGATTGATCAAAATCTGTCTGTACATGTTGATAGGGGGCACTTGTTGGTTCATACAAAGGTAGTTGTCGCTTGTACAACACATCAGGTATGCATGGAGCATTATGAAGAGAGATTTGCGTCTGTCATTGAGTAATAATTTACTTTTTGACCAATTATTTCCAGAAGATAAACTGCAGCAGAAAAATCAGATCAATCTGCAGAACAAGAAAAAGAAATCTCATCAGAAGAAAATAACCGGTTTCCAGGTAAAGGAGTTTTTATTGGCCATTTTTTTGTGTACATGCTATTGGAGGGTGGTGGTGGTGGTGGTGGTGGGTGTCGGTTATGGGTTGAAGTTTGATATGCCGCCACAGTTGTACTTTTGATATATATCGAAACTTTTTGGCCTCTACGTGGTGGTTCTTGAAAACACTATAAATTCCAGGTGATGCAATTTCTGATAGTTTTTACTGCACAGTTTACTCCTGGAAGTACATCAGAAGTGCTCATCACAACTGCAGATTCTCGAATTCGAGTCATAGAAGGTGTTGATATTGTTCACAAATTCAAAGGTATGGAGATGCATGTTAGAAAAATTTTAATTTGTTTATGGATGATTGATCCTTTTTAGTCACTTGCTAAGTTTTTTTTTCTCGTGGATTATTTAGTCACCCTCACATTTTCCCATGCCCTTTTCTGTTCGGTGAAAATAAAAGACTATATGTCGGCTAGTTTCCTTGGTGCCATCGAATTAAAAAACGTCTGATTAGAGCAAATATTGCGTGTTTCCACCACATGGCTCCATTTCTTGGAGGTCAATTTTATTACAGTATGCAGAAATTTTCTAAAGGAAACTTCCTGAATCTAGGATTTGGCATGCGGCTTATGTTTAGTGGTTGCATTTACCCAATTCTGACAACGTTGTATGATTCAAAGATTATGGAGAATTTCCTAGACAGGGTTTAACTGAAACTTCCACAGGGTTTCGCAACACGAACAGCCAAATTTCGGGGTCCCTCACTTCTAATGGGAAGTACGTAATCTCTGCCAGTGAAGATTCTTATGTTTATGTATGGCGGCATGAGGGTAACTCTCGACCAACAGAAGTAGAGGTGTTACAGAGACTCGATCTTATGAGTTTTTTCATTGTCAAGATGTATCTGTGGCTATCCCTTGGCCTGGCATGTCAGACACTTGGGAGATTCACGATTCTTGTGCTAGTGTGCAAAATAGCGACATCGATCATCTGGAGATCTCAACAACTAACCATCCTACCACACCAGTCGAAGAAACAAATTGCAGTGAGAGCTCGCCATTAACATCTGGATACAGTGGTAATATCCCTTTTTAAATGAACTCTATCGAGTGTCATGAATAGCTCTCTATTTGATAGAATATCAGTAACACGGGCAGAGGAAAAACCAAGTTCAGCTTCCAAGAACCGTAGTCCTCGTGTAAGTGGGGACTTCTCCACAGGGTTTACTCAGAACAGGTCAGCTTGGGGAATGGTAATAGTTACTGCTGGTCTAGGAGGAGAAATCAAAACTTTCCAGAATTTTGGACTCCCTGCTCGGATATAACTGATCAGTGGATTCAGGAGTCCTATATCTGCAAAATTGTACAGATATTCGGTGAGAGTAATTTTTTTAGCAAATTTTCCTTTTTCCCTTTTCGTATTAGTTCCTTTGAAAGTCAGGTATGAGATCAAACGAGGAGAGCCTTAGCTGATGGCATTCATAAAACGTGTGCATTTTCGAGAAATGCACACTATTGAGTTTAGAATCTAAAGTTTATCTTGTAATGTGCAAGTGCATAGTTAAAAGCGTAGTACCATATACAAAATTATTGATTCATTTAAATTACAATGTTAGAGAATACATTCAAGTTCATTTCTAAGCGCAACATGAAATGTACGCAGTATCAGTAGTATATGATTTTGTGATTAATATATTGTTTAAAATAGATAATGTATAAAGTATGATATTTCATTGTTGGGAACTTATTTTAGATGTTTTATGCTATGAGCAATTTGATTTGATCTCGCTTTCCAGGTTACTGGTGACGATCGAGGGGATTGAATTCCGTTTCCATAAATACATCTAAATTTAGAACATAGTCCTTTATAACACTAATCTGATTCATAAATACGCAAAAAGTGAACGATGAACTCAAAATTCATGTATAAAAAAAGAAAACTGAAGTTCATAACCTGGAAATCTAGCCTGAGATGGGTCGTTCATGTGTAGAAATAGATAAGTCATTCCCCCATTGCTTTCAAATAGTGAGGTCGGTCGGTCACAGCCATGCATAACATAATACCGTCGGATATGGAAGTCTGAGCCCAATCATGAAGAAATCTAGCAAATGCTTTGGCCCTGTACAAGAACTTCGAGTTGCCTGTTAATTGGTTTCCACTGATGCCATAGCAAATTCCCGCTCGTTTAAGTAGACCTCGATTCCAGACCACTTCCCCTGCACACTTATGTGTGCTAATGAAGATAACAAACTGCCAGATGGAAGACTCTTCAAGAAACGAGCTTCCAAGAAAATTTGTTTCAATGGAAGTAGAGGATGAAATCAAGTTCATTGTCATCTGAAGCTATCCGCTACATGTTACAGTCCTAGAATGTGCTCCGTTTTTTCTGAACTTTTCCTTCAAATTAATATTTATCTCGTACCAATATATATTTATCACGTTTCCCACTGCTTACAATGTAATTAGAGGAAAGGAATCGATGTCTGATTCCAATCAAACCTATGTTTGTCAAACTGAATTCCATATTCAAAGCCACATTTAAAGCATTGACAGGAGTAATTGGGTTACTCTCCATGGTAATATTTTCAAAGAGCAAATGTAAACATTATTTTGTCACCTATTAATCTCAAACGTTAACGTAAGTAGGCAGGGAAAATATATTACACCCACAAAGTCGTACTTCCATCCATATAGAGAGCCAAAGAGAAAATTGATTTCACCTGGAGCCACGGGAGGCAGCATCACACATGCCTTGATAATGCCAGAGCAAGAGCAATATCATTTTTATCTTTAGTCACTTGATATGCTTTATTTCAATAAGAAAGCAGTCCCCAGAGACCCGGTGTACAGAGCAGAATCGTCAACACTCTTTCCTCCAGCGACCCAGCTCTCATTCACGATTGCATTTCCGAAGTCAAGAATTTTAACGGTAGAAACCAAGAAAATGAGCATGATAGTTGAATGTTTTCTTATTCTTTTTTCTTTGACAGGGGAAGATGGCATTTAATAAAATGATGATTAAAAGATATCAGACTAAATATTACTGTTTCTTTGAGGTGCTTCTTTGGTGAGGCCTTGGCACAGGACTTGAAGTTTGAAGTATGGTTAGTGAATGGCTGATTCTGGTGTGAAGTTTCTGGCATTTCATTTGCGAAGAAACGACCTGCCATGTTTCTTCTCTTCATATGCTACACGGCTGTCCGGTGGGGGTGGTGGTGGTGGATGGTTGAAATGAGCTTTTAGAGGGAGCTTCGATTATCGAACCTTGACTTAAGGCTGTTCACGGGTCGGATTGGACCGGACTCGGACTGATCCCGGATTCCATAAGAGGGGAACCGGACCAATTCGGCACCGAAACAGATTGGTCCAGTTCCGATTCCTACACCCAAACCACGGAGTCAATCCGATTCCGAACCCCGGATCCAATAGTCTGTATCGGGTCCGGATTGTATCGGTTCCAACCGGAAACCGTCAGGCGATCCCTCTTCAATGCACCTTTGTTTTTTTCAAAGTTACGGCCGTCGGGGATCGATCGCCAAACCTATTTTTTTTTTTCAAATTTTGTGTTTATCCAAATCGTAAAGGAAAAATACATAGTTTATTGAATATAGAAAACACGTAAAGCTACAACATTTGAAATTTATAAAAAATACATATATATACATTATTCATATAGCCGTTCAACCCAAATATTTTTTTTAAAAAAATAAATTATAAAAAATTTGCCCAACGGCCATGGGCAGTTCGCCTGCCTGGTGCCAACAGCTATATAGCGTTGGCCACCAGGCATTATACCTGATGCTTGCTAAAAATGAGATGTCTTCTTCCGGCGGATGGAGGGTGCTAGTAACAACTCTGATAACAGTTCCGAGTACTGGTGAGGCCTGAAAACACGAATAAGTGTGACAAGGGAGCCGGGAGGATGTCCCGGCAAGTCCCCTCCGACGCTCAAGTCATAAATTGACAAAATGGCATAGTACTGAGATGAGCTTAAATTTATAAATAGATTGAATACATTTTCTCGTCAACAAACCCTATATTTATAGGGAGAGGGAAGGGAAACAACATTTAACCGCATGTCAGGAGCCTAGGGGAAATCTTCTGAAGTTAAGGGTGGGGATCGGGGTCCCAGAGCCAGGGACCAGCGGGTATCACTCTCCCTGTACAATATTCTCACAGCCTTTAGGATCTAATTTATGCCGTGGACCAAAGGATGTCACTTTCCCCGTACGATATGCCTCTAGATTTTAGGATCCGATTTGTACTTGAAGATATGGGTCGTACCTTTTATCTGATTTGTGAGGACGTGCTATGAAGTTTATCTCATCCATGCGATGGGCCAGAAATGACGTTAGGCACTAGTTTGACTAAACCAAGTTATTGGCATCCTTTGAGTGTAGCATATTTGGCGCTAAGCATGCTCGGAGCTAGGAGCTAGACATGCTTGGAGCTAGGCATCCTCGGAGCTAGGCATCCTCGGAGCTTGGCATGCTCGAAGCTAGGAGCTAGGCATGCTTCGAGATAGGCATGCTCGGAGCTTGGCATGCTCGGAGCTTGGAGCTAGGAGTTAGGCATGCTCGAAGATAGGCGCTAGGAGGTAGGCATGCTTGGAGCTAGGAGCTAGGCATGCTTGGAGCTATGCATGTTTGGATTAATGCATGCTGGGAGCTAGGCATGCTCGAAGCTAGGCATGTTTGGAGCTATGCATGCTGGGAGCTAGGCAAGCTCGGAGCTTGGCATGATAGGAGCTAGGAGCTAGACATGCTTGGAGCTTGGAGCTAGGAGCTAGGCATGCTTGGTAGTTTGGCTTACTTGACTAGTGGTAAGCTTGGGAGTTCTGGTGACATAGCTCAGAAGGACCAATGGGGCCGAACAACTGAGACGAGCTGGTGAGCTGAGGGCGAGCTCCAGTTGGGCTGGGGGAGCTCTGTGAGCTCGCCCAAGGCCAAGTGGCGAGCTCCAAGGTGTTGATCCAGTCATTTTTCGGGTATGTTTGGGTGAACTAGAGCCGATATGTGAGTTGTTTTTACGAGTTTGACTCGTCCGGGTATCAATACCAAAAAGATTATTTTATTTTTTAATTTTTTTTACCGGTTTCGAAACTGGTGAAATCGAAATCGACGGATTGCCTGTTTCAAAACGTTGGAACCAGTCCGACCTGGTAAATACCGCGTCAGATACCGGTTTGGAACCAGGTTACCCTGTTCCGGTTTCGAACCGGATTTAACCGGTCTGGTTATGGATCGGATCCGGTTAACCCCCGCCCGATAAACAGCATGTGGTGATCGCTTCGGTTTGGGTTGGAGCCGGTTCAAAATTAAATTTATTTCGGAAATGACTTTCCTACCCTTATTACCTGTCGGTGCCTGTTTACTGTAACAGTAGATGTATCACCTCACCGCCCATTTTAGAAGCACCTCCGCCTACTGTAAATCATCAGCTTCCACTCTTCGAGTCCTCAGATTCCAAGCTCGTAGTAAGCCCGAAAATCTCAAAAGGATTCTGGTGAGCTGCTCCTTTATCTCTTCTCGCTGCAGGTGACAATACATACGGATCTATGTATCTACAGCCACAAAAGATCTGTCACGCCCAAGGTTTTCCTACCTATTTTTCTCATTTGTTAGGCGTACTTATCTTAAATTGGGCCTATTTATGATTTCTGCATTCTCAGTTCTCTGTTTCTGGTTTCATTTTTTTCCTGTTTTGGTGATTGTTGCATCAGGGAAAAAGAATAAGGAAAGAAAATGTTGAATCGTTCTTCATTTACTTTCCCTAGGAATGGAGGTTTCAGGCCCGAAAATTTTGGCCAAAATGCGTTGGCAATGATAGGGAACCTTTGCTTCTCTTTATTTGTGATTGGAGTCTTGATTTTCACTATAATTGCGGCAACGTATGAGCCTGAAGATCCATTGTTCCACCCTTCCACAAAGATCACTTCTTTCCTCACATCAGAATCCAATGCCACCTTTAAATCTGATATTGCTGTAGTAAAGACTGGGGAAGACTTCGTAGCTTCCAATCAAACTGCATTTGCAACTTTTATAAACATCACTGATGTTGAATCTGCTGCCCTGACTGAAGTTGGAGATCCTGCTACTTTTTCTGATACAAGTGTTTGCGGGGTTAACGATCCCATTGACTGTCGTGATCCAGATGTTTTCCATTTGTTGATGCGGTCTGCCATTGAGAAGTTTAAGGACATTCACTTTTACCGGTTCGGGAAGCCTGTTCCAGGGAATGATGAAATTTCTTGTCATATGGCATGGCGATTTAGGCCCAAGGAAGGCAAGGCTGCTGCGTTTTACAAGGATTATAGGAGTTTTACTCTTGAGAGATTGGAGAATTGCACTCTCAGTGTAGTTAGGATTGGTGACTATCATTCGGGTGGGAATGCCAGGAAGAGGAAGAGGAAGGGAAAGGACAGGGAAAAGGATAAGGAGGTGTTCGAGAAGGTGCCAGCAAAGGTGGAGGCTAACCCTATTGTCTTACCGGAAGTTGGGGAAACTGTTAATGATTCGCTTCCTGAGGTGGAATCCGAGGGTTCATTTAGTCGTGGAAAGTATTTGATTTATTCTGGCGGTGGGGATAGGTGTAAGAGCATGCACCAATACTTGTGGAGTTTCATGTGTATGTTGGGGGAGGCACAGTATTTAAATCGAACTCTTGTTATGGATCTGAGTTTATGCTTGTCTAAGATATACAGTTCGTCGGGTCAGGATGAAGAGGGAAAAGATTTCAGGTTTTACTTTGACTTCGAGCACCTGATGGATTCAGCATCTGTGCTGGACCAGGCACAGTTCTGGTTGGACTGGAACAAATGGCAGCAAAAAGATGACTTAAATCTGCATCTTGTGGAGGATTTCAGGACCACGCCAATGAAGCTTTCAGCGGTGAAGGATACTTTAATTATGAGGAAGTTTGGATCTGTGGAGCCTGACAATTACTGGTACCGTGTGTGTGAGGGTGAAGCAGAGTCAGCTATTCAACGGCCATGGCATATGATTTGGAAGAGTAGAAGGTTGTTGGACGTAGCTTCTGCTATTGCGTCAAGAATGAACTGGGATTTTGACTCTGTTCACGTTGAGAGAGGTGAGAAAGCGAGCAACAAGGAGCTGTGGCCTAATGTCGATAGAGATACTTCACCAGAAGCTCTTCTGGCCAGTTTGCCTGACAAAATTGAAGCTGGAAGGAACCTTTATATAGCGACCAACGAACCAGACATTTCCTTCTTTGATCCTTTAAAAGACAAGTATTCCACACACTTTCTTGATGAATACAAAGATCTGTGGGATCAAAATAGTGACTGGTATGAAGAAACGACAAAGCTGAACAAGGGAAATCCAGTTGAGTTCGATGGATACATGAGGGTTTCCGTGGACACTGAAGTATTCGTGAGGGGCAAAATACAGATTGAAACTTTTAACGATCTCACTAAAGATTGCAAGGATGGTATCAATACATGCACCTCTGCTAGCTAATGTATCCATTTTTGCCGTGGAACTTTGGCGATGTGTACTCTCAAGTGTTGCTTTTCTTTCCTTATTTTTCCCTGAAATCCTCGTACTTCAAATGCAACTTGCTGTCTTTGTTACTCTTTTTATCTGGTGTTTTACTTTTCACTTCTTGTGCGCAACTTCTTCCACGATTACTTGAATTTGTTATTTTTTCTAGAATTGAGAAGCTAGACTGACACATTATGATGGGATCATGCGATGTTATTGTTTGTCCCACTTTTATATATTTATTTGTAGTTCTTCATGACACTTGTATTTTCTTGAATTATAAATGAAACCATATGTTTCATGTCAAAATTTTATCATCCGTCTGATTATTTCAGCTGTGGCGTCCATGTAAGTTTGGTGATCTCGCATGACCCGTAGCTTTGGCTAAAAGCACAAGAGAAAAACATAGGCTACTAATCCTCTGGGTATGTGTATTTACTATTCATTACTATTTGCTTGGTTTGTTAAATAAATTTTTTTTCTAATTAATTTGTTAACTAAAAATTTTTTTGTTAGAAAAATTATTTTTGTTGATGTGCGGGTTTGGCCTGAACCGGCTGGGAAAAATATATCTAAATCAGATGTTGATGCGCACAACTTCAAATATTATTTTTTCAGCTTACAGTAAGATTGACATCATTTTTTTAAAAAAAGTCAGTTCTTTGGTTATTTTTTTCATTCTAACATGGTCGTTTTTTAAAAAAAAGTTTGTTAAAATCTGTCATTTGAAATGTTATTTTCAATCAAATTAGGAAAAACTTGACCAACATGCTGGTACATAGCACCGCGTATTTGTAGTGCCAATAAAAACCAGTATATGTATATCTATACTCCTATAAAAGTGTGGATCTTGGATAATGTTTTTCAATTGTGAAAAGACAAAATGAACCCCACAACCATATAATCAAAACACACTAAAAGGATGTATTTGTCAATTCTAATATGATGATAAGGAGATATGTGGAATAACAAATCAAATCTTTATTAATTTTTTTCCTCTAACATAACTTCTAATAATAAATTAAATTAAATCAATGGAACAATTAATTGTATCTATTCCACTCCCATAACTTCTACTTTAATTGAGAGTGGAATAGACACAATTAACGTAATAAGTGATTATTGTAAGTAATCCTATGAGTCATACAACGCAGCGGAATAAAATTTTAGGATTACAAACCAGCAGATCTATACATAGGTTATCATATCGGATTAATGAATACGAAGGTCTCACCCTTGTAGCGTGTTTGAAGCAGAATCCACGGAGCAGCACCACGTCTTACGCCTTCTCCGAGTCACTAGCAAAACTCGATGAGGTTTGCCTCAACGGTATCCACACGATCAAATCGGGTGAAGGGATAGTTTAATAACAAGTTGCTAGACAAGTTATTAAACTGGAACAAGAAACACAATCGATTCCAAATCGAAAGGCACGCCCAATATTTCACAAAATCCTCTTCTGCTATCAAGTGGAAGCCGAGAGCAATTTTGAGGTTGGAGGCCGTGTGCTTCAAGTTTTTATGTAGGTTTAATGATATGAAGTTGTCTTATCAATTAAACACCTTGCAATCATATTATATATGATTAATTAAAGGCTTTCATAAAGCCTCATGGGCTTAAGCCCATGATTTAATTAATCATTATTATTATTAATTAAGACTCCTCTTAATTATTTAATTCATCTCATGAATTTAATTTTCCTTCTCGATTTAATCTTTTGTGCGACCCGATAGGATCTTGTAATGTTGGCAGTGACATAAAATCTCATTTTACGTCTCAAGCATTGAGCGGTATCTAGCAACACATCAATGCTACCCAAATTACAAGAATGTCAATGACTCGACATAACCTTTAGAACTTGTGATAATATTAATCATGTAACTTAATCCCTTTGTCCTTTGTGTTTAGATTGAACACGAGTCATGGAACAGTCATACTCGTATATCCAATCTTTATTTCTTGATCCCCAAGTAGAACTAGAATAAACGAATAAGCTCGATATCTCATATCGACTCATTCGAGCATGGCCATGCATTTTAGTTCTCACTTGATCAAGGGCCAAACACATCTCCTGTTATATAGGAGGGACAAATCCTATCTCGATCAGTCAACATCCCTCTACATAATTCGTAGTGTATCCAATAGTCGCCTTTATAGTATACCCTGTTACGGGTAACGTTTGACGATATCAAGATACATAACTCCTTATGTTGGGATCTCTGATGATCACAAGTCGTAAGGATTTCATACATTATTATCACTATGAGAATTGCATATGACGATCATATAACTATCCATGTTGCATTCTCATGGTGGGTCTGTCCAGTACATCGTTCTCTAACATGTACCCATATGTTGATTTGATATCTCATATCAATGAACAATTCATCGATCAACATATACTAGTCTCTACGTATTATCATTATCCCTATTCATGATAATACTTGACTAGGGACATCTTTAAGAATAATACAATATTATTCTAAGGACATTAACATATATATTAATTCACAATGCACAGTTAAAAGAATAATATATAATAATGAATTGTCATTCATAAAACCATAAACATTGTAAGTCTTAAACAATCATCTAATGACTTGTCTTAGGGCATATCCCAACAAATCTCCCACTTGCACTAAGACCACTCAGACATATACCTAATGCCTAGAGATCTAGTATGACGATCATGCTTCTGCTGTGACAGCGGCTTCGTCAATGGGTCAGATACATTATCATCTGTTGGTACTTTGCATATTTTAACATCTCCCCTTTCAACGATTTCTCGAATGAAATGGAAACGCCTAAGTATGTGCTTGGATCTTTGGTGAGATCTTGGTTCCTTAGCCAATGCGATCGCTCCATTGTTGTCACAATAGAGTTCTATCGGATCTTTAATGCTAGGCACCACTCCAAGTTCAGAAATGAACTTCCTCATCCAAACAGCTTCATTTGCTGCATCCGAGGCAGCAATATACTCAGCTTCCGTTGTAGAATCGGCTACTGTTTCTTGCTTTGAACTCTTCCAGCTCACAGCACCTCCAATCAGGCAATACACATATCCAGATTGCGATCGAAAATCATCTTTGTCGGTTTGGAAGCTTGCATCAGTGTAACCCATTACATTGAGCTCTTCCTCACCTCCATAAATCAAGAATGTATCCTTAGTCCTTCTCAAGTACTTTAGGATATTCTTGACAGCAATCCAGTGACCTTCACCTGGATCAACTTGATATCTGCTCGTCATGCTCAAAGCATACGATACATCGGGACGAGTACATATCATGGCATACATGATAGATCCAATAGCTGACGCGTATGGAATCTTACTCATGCGTTTTCTCTCATCTGGTGTTGAAGGACACTGTTCCTTCGAGAGATAAATATCATGTGTCATAGGCACAAATCCTTTCTTGGATTCTTGCATGCTAAACCTTTTAAGCACCTTGTCTATGTATGTACTTTGACTTAGACCAAGGAGCCTTCTCGATCTATCTCTATAGATCTTGATTCCTAATACATAGGTGGCTTCTCCTAAGTCTTTCATCGAAAAGCAATTCCCTAGCCAAATCTTTACAGATTGCAAGGCAGGGATATCATTTCCAATAAGAAGTATGTCATCTACATACAACACTAGGAAAATGATTACGCTCCCACTGACCTTCTTGTAGACACAAGGTTCATCTTCATTTTTGATAAAACCAAACTCTTTGATTGCATCATCAAAACGAAGATTCCAACTCCGAGAAGCTTGCTTCAATCCATAAATGGATCGTTGTAGCTTGCATATCTTTCCAGCATCCTTTGGATCGACAAAACCCTCAGGCTGTGTCATGTACACATCCTCGAGCAGATTTCCATTAAGGAAAGCTGTTTTGACATCCATCTGCCAGATTTCATAATCATGAAATGCAGCTATTGCAAGTAAGATCCTTATGGATTTAACCATGGCCACTGGTGAAAAGGTTTCATCATAGTCAATACCATGAATTTGTTTGAATCATTTTGCAACCAGCCGACCTTTATAGGTTTGTACGTTACCATCCATATCGGTCTTTTTCTTGAAAATCCATTTGCACCCTATGGGTCGTACCCCTTCAGGTGGATCAACCAAAGTCCATACTTGGTTTGTATACATGGATTCCATCTCAGATTTCATGGCCTCTTGCCATTTCTCAGAATCATTGCCCATTATAGCTTGTTGATAAGATGACGGCTCATCCTCATCAATAAGTAGTAAGTCACCTTGTTGAGTCACAAGAAATCCATATCTCTGTGGCTCCCGGTGTTCTCTTACAGACCTACGCTGGGCTTGTGTCTCTTGAGCAGGTACTTCTTCCACAACAGCTTGCGGTGCCTGCTCTGTTTCCATCTCAATCTCAGGTTCAGTGTTTTCTTGTGGTTGAACTTCACTAAGTTCTATTTCTCTCCCACTGGTTTTTCTAGAAATAAATTCTCTTTCAAGAAATACACCAGTCCGAGCAACAACTACTTTGTTCTCTGTGGGATAATAGAAATAGTATCCTTTCGTTTCCTTAGGATACCCCACAAATAAACACTTATCAGATTTGGGTCCAAGTTTGTTAGTGGTGTGACGTCTAACGAAAGCCTCACAACCCCAAATCTTCATAAAAGACATACTAGGACGCTTCCCAGTCCATATCTCATATGGTGTCTTTTCCACTGATTTAGATGGAACACGGTTCAGTAAGAAAATCGCTGTTTCTAGAGCGTGTCCCCAAAACGATATCGGAAGATCTGCATGACTCATCATTGATCTAACCATGTCTAACAAGGTTCGATTTCTCCTCTCGGATACACCATTCCATTGTGGAGTATACGGAGGAGTGAGTTGTGGGACTATCCCACATTCCTTTAGATAGTCATGAAACTCTTGGCTTAAGTATTCTCCTCCTCGATCTGATCGAAGGATTTTGATACTCTTGCCAAGTTGGTTTTGTACTTCATTCTTGAAATCTTTGAACTTTTCAAAGGTTTCATGTTTATGTTTCATTAGGTACACATACCCATATCTACTGAGGTCATCAGTAAATGTAACGAAGTATTGAAAACCACATCTAGCTTGTGTACTTATTGGTCCACATACATCACTATGTATTAGTCCCAATATAAACATTTGCCCTTTCAACATGTCCCTTGAAAGGGGCTTTAGTCATCTTGCCCATTAAACAAGATTCGCATGTTTCATATGATTCAAAATCAAATGAATCTAATACTCCATCCTTATGAAGTTTAGATATGCGGTTCTCGTTTATGTGGCCCAAGCGACAGTGCCAGAGATAAGTCGGATTACAATCATTATTTTTAATCCTTTTAGTATTTATGTTATAGATAGGCATATCAAGATTTAATACATAAAGACCATTCACCATTTGTGCACTAGCATAAAACATATCATTTAAATAAATAGAACAACAATTGTCCTTTATTATAAATGAAAAACCATACTTGTCCAAACAAGAAATAGATATTATGTTTTTAGTAATAGAAGGCACAAAATAACAATCTTTCAAAATCAATGATAAACCAGAAGGTAAAGCTAAATGATAATCTCCTATAGCTAATGCAGCAACTCTTGCTCCATTTCCAACTCGGAGATCAACTTCACCTTTTGCCAATGTCCTACTCTTTTTGAGATCCTGCACATTTACACAAATGTGAGATCCACATCCAGTATCTAATACCCATGATGAAGAAGTAGATAAATTGACTTCTATAACAAAAATACCTGAAGCGGAAGTCACACTTCCTTTCTTTAGATCCTCCAGATATACTTTGCAGTTTCTTTTCCAATGGCCGGTCTCACCGCAATGGAAACAGTTCCCTTCCTTTGCTATCCCTCCCTTTGGCTTTAGTGCAGAAGACTTTGGCTTAGATTTAGCAAAGACCTTCTTTGCTTTCTTGTTGCCTTTAGCTTTGGCCCTTCCTTTGCCCTTATTCACAATAAGGACATTTGTAGCCTTAGTCTTCTTAGTATTTGCTTCATATGTTCTCAACATACCAAGCAACTGTGGTAGAGTCTTTTCCATGTCAGTCATATTGTAATTTACTACAAATTGACTGAAGCTCTCAGGCAACGATTGCAAGATCACATCGGTGGCCAACTCTTGGTCCAATGGAAAACCTAGCTTGTCCAGATTCTCAATGTACCCAATCATCTTGAGCACATGAGTTCCAACTAGGCTTCCCTCTACCATCCTGTACTGGAATAACGCTTTAGAGACGTCATACCTCTCTTGTCTAGCTTGCTGTTGGTACAACTGCTTTAAGTGTTCGATCATATCGAACGCCTCCATTTCCTCATGTTGCTTCTGAAGCTCAGAGTTCATGGTGGCAATCATGAGGCACCCAACATCAAGTGCGTCACTCTGATGCTTCTTGTAAGCATCTTTTTCAGCTCTTGTAGCTGTTAGGGGAGGTTCCTCAGCGGGCAAGGGTTCCTCTAGGACATATTGTTTCTTTTCTTGTTTGAGGACTATCCTCAAGTTCCTATGCCAGTCTAGGAAATTCGTCCCATTTAATTTGTCCTTCTCAAGGACCGATCGCAGTGATAAAGTGCTAGTAACGTTGTTAGTTGCCATGGATATCTACAATATAAATATGCAAAATAAGTTTATGATTTAAATCATTTAACATGGTCTTATATTAAATGATACTCCCACTATTTTGTTTGAAAAAATATCAACCCTCAAAACCTTTAGTGGGCCAAGATCCATATTTCGCCTAATCTTGAGTTAGCTTTGGCTAATCGCCCAAGACTCGGTTATTTAGGTAGACAACACTTTGTCAATTACATCACATATAATTCTTGGATAGTTGGACGAACAACACTTTGTTCAATTCATCAAATGAATTATAATCCAACTCATGCCTCTAGGTTCCCAATCCTATTGAGATAACCTAGTTAAGTCGTACCCAATTAAAGTATAACGGATATCACTTTTATCCTTTCGCGCCTTACTAAGATTGCCACGGTGCTTTGCTTTGGCAAACCCACACATGTACAATCGAAGTTATTGACGAGTACTTTTAATTTTGGAAGGCATCTAAAACTTAATATTTTAGAGGGATTTATTGATCTCATGATTAATTTGATAATTTAAAATATGTCCACTACATATAATTGTATACATATCTACATATATGTGTAATACTATTATCAAACTAAAACATAAGATAAATCATGCATCAACATACATAATTAAACGTGACATGGTTATAGCCCCTACTAATGATTTTCTCAAGCCAATGAGAAAATCCTATGAGTCAACCTAAGGTAACTTCACAAGCACCTTCCTTTGGCTCCAATTTGTGAATGGCCTCCTCATCCCGGCACGATGCTCCATCTTCATTGATCACCATCAATAAAATAAACTACACTATTTACAAGATATAGAATTCCTCGATTCACATTCGAGGGGAACATAGGGGAGGGATTACATTTAGAATGAAATAGAGAAAGGCACGACACGCAGGTCGTATTATAAATTACAAACATCCACAAATCCTATCTAATAGGTCAAAGGGCTATAACCACGCACCATGCTCAAACAACACATAAAGCATGCATTAACATTTAATTAATTAAATTCTAAACATTTTAAATTTAATTCTAATTTAAACTGTAAAATAATTTTTGAAAAATTATCGTACGCTCGGGACATCTCATGCCACGAACTAAAGCGACTAAGACACGAACCACCATGGTTCGAACCATGAAGCACACGGCTGGACCAATAGTGGGCCTAGGGTTCGAAACCCTAGCCCATGGCCGAGCCATGGCTCGTGCGGCGGCGGCGCTAGGGTTCCAAACCCTAGCCGCCTCGCACCTTCATGCATTCTTATGGAATTTTATCGAGCCATCTTGTTTTAGACGCCGGAATTTGTTAGCCACGAGTCACGGTCAGGCCATGCACGGGGTTGGCTCAACCATCTCGAGCTAAGGGTTCGAAAAACCTTGCTCTCATGTGGTAAAGTTACTAATCCATGCATGTGTGAACCATTATCGAGTCAAAGAGTTCAAAACTCATCCACGTCTCAAAACTTTAGAAAATAAGGCGATGATGGCCGAGCCATGCACGGCTATTAGGGTTCGAAACCCTAGCCGTCATGAGCTAGCCGTCACGTCCAATGGGTTCTAAACCCTAATTAATTTTCGACACTTCCATGCACAATTATTAGCCACAACGACTAAGCCATCTCGAGCCAAGGGTTCGAAAACCCTAGCCCTCATGTGGCTAGCCGTGGTGACATTTGTGATGGTGATGGCCGAAAACTTTATGACATATGGTTCGATATTCGCCTAATTATATCAAATACAACTTTACGATGATTTTCAAAAACTAAATATTTATTTCATATCATATATGAATTAAACAGTTTTAATTAGCATGCAATATTAATTCTAATATGATTAACACAATTTAATCACATAAATCCGATATGAGCCTTGTACACGGCTCTGATACCACTGTAAGTAATCCTATGAGTCATACAACGCAGCGGAATAAAATTTTAGGATTACAAACCAGCAGATCTATACATAGGTTATCATATCGGATTAATGAATACGAAGGTCTCACCCTTGTAGCGTGTTTGAAGCAGAATCCACGGAGCAGCACTGGTGTGCGTTTATCGCGTACGCCCAAATTAACCCTCTCAAGTTAATAACAGTAATGAATGTAGTAGCGTGAGTAGGGATCGATCCCACGAGGAGGTGTGAATTCTTGTGTTAATGAAAATCAAAATCAAAACAATAAAAGATGTGGTTGTGAATGAATTATACTAACTAAAATTAAAAACAAAGATTAACTAATGAAAGCGATTCTTGGTATCGGTCGACTCTTCCTTGGAATTATCATCTATTTCATCGATTCACAAAAGACTCAATTTTTCATATGAATATTCATCGTTGGACGTTTAATCCAATAATCAAAGTCCTATCTCACCTTACGTTTAGTTAAGTAGCCCAAGCGTTCTAGTTTAACCCTTATCAAACAATCAATCAAAATACAAGCGATTAAGATTTAAATCGATGATAGCATATGAACTAGTGAGATCGATGAAGCTAAACAACATAATCCAAGCGTCTATGTTTAATCTAGTCAAGTGTTCTTCCTAAGAATTTAACAAACTCACAAGCGGAAATTCATCAATCTTAGTTGCTTCGTAAATTAGAGGGATCAAACGATTCCGTATTTGATATCTAATTTAGCGTTAGATTTCATGCAAGTTATTAGGTTGTCAATCCAATAAACAAACACAACAATCATATCAATAAAATCAGAAAAACTCTTGATACTCAATAAAATTGATAATTAAAGCGTAAGAATCTCCCCAAGATAAATAAATCCAAGGATTTGTCTTCCTCAACCAAGAATTAAAACTAGCTAGACATCATGTAAGATAAAGCAATAAATAAAAACAAGGGAAAGAAAACTAATCCAATCTCCGCTCGTCGAGGTGTCAATCCCGCCTTCGCTTCGATCTTCGTAGCGTTCTTCAACAAAATTGAGAGAAAAATTATAAAACTATCCTAAACTACTCTACCCTAACTATCTAGATGGTTAAAAGGTCTGATTTTCGTGGATATATGTATTGGGAGGCTGATGGAGTAGGTTAGAATCCATGTGGGAAGGAAAGAAATCAAGTTTTTACACTTTCCAAAAGTCTTCTGGCGTAAATACGCGTAGAATGGCGTAGCTACGCCTACAGATGCCGTAGCGTTGGCGTAATTACGCCTAATAATGGCGTAATTACGCCTGTCATCAATATTTCTGGCGAGTTTCGTATTTTGGCCGTAACTTTCTCGTCCAAACTCCGAATTCGATGAATCAGCTGTCCACGCGAAGATAACTCAAAGTTCTACAACTTTGCTATGGACCACATTTCCAAAACATGGCTCGAACATATAGAAATTTGAGGAGAAAGGAGCAACATGTGTCTTGGATTCTGGTTTTTTCCTCTTTTCTTCAACTTTATTGCTTCTTTCACCATTTTAGCTTGATTTCTTCACCTTTCCCTACATTTACACAAATATACGATTAGGTAGCATATGTATCAATTTATCCATCAAAATATACCAAATCGTAGACAATTAAGCGCAATAGATGTGTCTATTTCTAGTCACATCAAACACCCCCATACTTAAACTTTACTCGACCTCGAGTAAATCAGACAAAACTATAATCTTTTTACTTTGGCTCATAGGTTCATAACAAACTAACTTGTTCTCACTTTTATGCCTCAACAATTTTAAACATGCATAGTAATGAAAGGCGGTGAAAAGTTAACAGTGGAACAAGTTCAATCCCTAAACATCTCATACTCAACAGAGTAGTGAACGTGTGTGGGTGGTCATAAACAAGTGTCATGTACAAATTATAGATCCAAAAGAAGTAAACCCACAATAGTTCAAGTCATACACTAACACAAGTATAAGCTCACTTGCACAATCTTCTCCACTACTTAGCCACTTTGCAAACATAAATCAAGTAGGTCTTTATTAGCTTGTAGTGTGGCCTAGGTATTGGCTTATGAAAGAAAGGTAAGGATATATCAAGTAAGAGAGTATGATGATATGCACACTAAAAGCTTCTCTTCTTGCTTGAATTTTTCAACTTTTGTTTCAACATTTTTCTTCTTTTGTGCCTTGGCTCCCCTTGGAGTCATATTTTTATCAAATTCCTCAAGGCATTCCTTTTCTTTCATGTATTTCATTCTTTTGACAATAAAGTTCACAAATATACTTCAATGATTCCCAAGTGCATTTGAATGAAATACATCATACTCCCTTAAAAGGTATGGATTGAAATCATATTTAGGCTAAAAGGGTAGGATGATAAGCTAGTCAAGGAATGTTGAATGGGGGTCTTTAGTATGCTTAGCATACTACCATTCTTTTACATTAAAGCTCAAAAAAGGGTACTAGAGATTGATTTTATTTACATGGTAGGCTTGAAAGGCTCAAACGCATCAAAGATTGCCTATATCACTTTCATGTTTGCAAGTAGTCTAGACATACGCCTCAAAGAGTATGTAGTTAAGTTCTAGCATGTACTAGAGACTTCTTAAGACTATTACAAAGTTCACACAATCTTCACTAAACTATGCACACTTCACAAGCCATGACAATAATGTGCTCAAAATATTCAACTACTAAGTTAAAGTAAACTTTGCCTTAGAGTTCAAAGTGTTCCAAAGTTAACAATTCACCTATGTTCAAAAGCATGCATGATCTCAATTAGGTTTCATCATGGGCTAGTGAATCTAAGCATGTGTTCATTACTAACTATGAGCTCAAAATTTTCAAATCGATTTTTTTTTGTATTTTGAAATAAGAAAAACAATAACACACCACTAATCCCTCCCACGTACTTAAATCTTACATTGTCCCCAATGTAAGGCAAAAATACAAGAGAAAAGAAATGTCTAACTAATAAAGCAATAAAAAATAAAAGGGAGAAAGGAAACTAACTCCCCTTGGGTTGCCTCCCAAGCAGCGCCTCTGTTTAATGTCGGTGGCCCGACGCCAACCTTCTCGCTTAAGACGATGCCTATTTGCCTTGAACCTCTTGGAGGGTTTTTGTCTTTTCACTATGTCGCCTTCCTCCAAAGAAGTCAGTTGAGGTCGATCAAGATCTACCTCATGGCATCCTTTAACTTGTCGTCCCCTATGCTCGCATTTTGGAATCTCATTCTGGTAAGATTCCTTGTTATCCACATCGACCTCTGTTTGTTCTTCAAGTATTGATGGCATCAGTACCATCGTTTCTGGAGTTTCTACCTCTTTACCACTGTCCAAGGTGTTGTCTTCGAAAAAATAGTCCCAAGGATCCATTTCAACACAGTACTCTATCGTCGACTCCTCTTCCACATCACTTGATTCATCTAAGTATTCAACATAGCTCTCAGTTGGAAACTTACCTTGCGGAGTTGTAGGATATACAAGCTCCTTTTCTTCTATTGGCACATGTATCTCCTCTTCTAGCTCGGGTGGCATCAGTACCACCTTCTCCAGAGTCTCATCTTCTTCATCACCCCATGATTCGAATGCAATCATGGTCTCCTTTTGTGCTGCTATCCGATCGGCTGATCTTATTATTTGCTCCATTTGGTTACCCAAATTCTGAGTGCTAGCCCTGAATTCCTGTTGAAATTGCAAAGTACTATCAATAAGTGTTAAAACAAGATTCTCTAAAGACTCACCAGGGGTATGGTATTGAGGTTGTTGCTGCCATGACGAATATTGTGGTATGTATGGCGGTAGATAGGACTGCATGTAAGGTGGAGGTGGGCTCATCCATTGATTGTCATAGTTGAGATTGTGATGATCACTCCAACTTGAGTTGTATGCACTTTGTCCACTCCCTACGCCAAGTTGGTGCACAAGATACTCCAATTCGTCTAGTCGCCTATAGTCCTCCATGATAAGATCCGATTTTGAGAAATCAACCTGTAAGCACTAACAAACAAGAGTAGCGGTGGGGGGAAGAAAGAAAGAAAAAGAAAGAGACAGAAATAAAACAGAAAATATTAACACAAAAATATACAACGCCTCCCCGGCAACGGCGCCAAAATTTGGTGTGCGTTTATCGCGTACGCCCAAATTAACCCTCTCAAGTTAATAACAGTAATGAATGTAGTAGCGTGAGTAGGGATCGATCCCACGAGGAGGTGTGAATTCTTGTGTTAATGAAAATCAAAATCAAAACAATAAAAGATGTGGTTGTGAATGAATTATACTAACTAAAATTAAAAACAAAGATTAACTAATGAAAGCGATTCTTGGTATCGGTCGACTCTTCCTTGGAATTATCATCTATTTCATCGATTCACAAAAGACTCAATTTTTCATATGAATATTCATCGTTGGACGTTTAATCCAATAATCAAAGTCCTATCTCACCTTACGTTTAGTTAAGTAGCCCACGCGTTCTAGTTTAACCCTTATCAAACAATCAATCAAAATACAAGCGATTAAGATTTAAATCGATGATAGCATATGAACTAGTGAGATCGATGAAGCTAAACAACATAATCCAAGCGTCTATGTTTAATCTAGTCAAGTGTTCTTCCTAAGAATTTAACAAACTCACAAGCGGAAATTCATCAATCTTAGTTGCTTCGTAAATTAGAGGGATCAAACGATTCCGTATTTGATATCTAATTTAGCGTTAGATTTCATGCAAGTTATTAGGTTGTCAATCCAATAAACAAACACAACAATCATATCAATAAAATCAGAAAAACTCTTGATACTCAATAAAATTGATAATTAAAGCGTAAGAATCTGTAGGCGTAGCTACGCCATTCTACGCGTATTTACGCCAGAAGACTTTTGGAAAGTGTAAAAACTTGATTTCTTTCCTTCCCACATGGATT
This sequence comes from Haberlea rhodopensis, assembly GCA_907163345.1. NCBI lineage: Eukaryota > Viridiplantae > Streptophyta > Magnoliopsida > Lamiales > Gesneriaceae > Haberlea > Haberlea rhodopensis. Next base: position 27,732 of record CAJQUN010000854.1, read on the forward strand.
CTAACCTACTCCATCAGCCTCCCAATACATATATCCACGAAAATCAGACCTTTTAACCATCTAGATAGTTAGGGTAGAGTAGTTTAGGATAGTTTTATAATTTTTCTCTCAATTTTGTTGAAGAACGCTACGAAGATCGAAGCGAAGGCGGGATTGACACCTCGACGAGCGGAGATTGGATTAGTTTTCTTTCCCTTGTTTTTATTTATTGCTTTATCTTACATGATGTCTAGCTAGTTTTAATTCTTGGTTGAGGAAGACAAATCCTTGGATTTATTTATCTTGGGGAGATTCTTACGCTTTAATTATCAATTTTATTGAGTATCAAGAGTTTTTCTGATTTTATTGATATGATTGTTGTGTTTGTTTATTGGATTGACAACCTAATAACGGCGCCAAAATTTGGTGTGCGTTTATCGCGTACGCCCAAATTAACCCTCTCAAGTTAATAACAGTAATGAATGTAGTAGCGTGAGTAGGGATCGATCCCACGAGGAGGTGTGAATTCTTGTGTTAATGAAAATCAAAATCAAAACAATAAAAGATGTGGTTGTGAATGAATTATACTAACTAAAATTAAAAACAAAGATTAACTAATGAAAGCGATTCTTGGTATCGGTCGACTCTTCCTTGGAATTATCATCTATTTCATCGATTCACAAAAGACTCAATTTTTCATATGAATATTCATCGTTGGACGTTTAATCCAATAATCAAAGTCCTATCTCACCTTACGTTTAGTTAAGTAGCCCACGCGTTCTAGTTTAACCCTTATCAAACAATCAATCAAAATACAAGCGATTAAGATTTAAATCGATGATAGCATATGAACTAGTGAGATCGATGAAGCTAAACAACATAATCCAAGCGTCTATGTTTAATCTAGTCAAGTGTTCTTCCTAAGAATTTAACAAACTCACAAGCGGAAATTCATCAATCTTAGTTGCTTCGTAAATTAGAGGGATCAAACGATTCCGTATTTGATATCTAATTTAGCGTTAGATTTCATGCAAGTTATTAGGTTGTCAATCCAATAAACAAACACAACAATCATATCAATAAAATCAGAAAAACTCTTGATACTCAATAAAATTGATAATTAAAGCGTAAGAATCTGTAGGCGTAGCTACGCCATTCTACGCGTATTTACGCCAGAAGACTTTTGGAAAGTGTAAAAACTTGATTTCTTTCCTTCCCACATGGATTCTAACCTACTCCATCAGCCTCCCAATACATATATCCACGAAAATCAGACCTTTTAACCATCTAGATAGTTAGGGTAGAGTAGTTTAGGATAGTTTTATAATTTTTCTCTCAATTTTGTTGAAGAACGCTACGAAGATCGAAGCGAAGGCGGGATTGACACCTCGACGAGCGGAGATTGGATTCGTTTTCTTTCCCTTGTTTTTATTTATTGCTTTATCTTACATGATGTCTAGCTAGTTTTAATTCTTGGTTGAGGAAGACAAATCCTTGGATTTATTTATCTTGGGGAGATTCTTACGCTTTAATTATCAATTTTATTGAGTATCAAGAGTTTTTCTGATTTTATTGATATGATTGTTGTGTTTGTTTATTGGATTGACAACCTAATAACGGCGCCAAAATTTGGTGTGCGTTTATCGCGTACGCCCAAATTAACCCTCTCAAGTTAATAACAGTAATGAATGTAGTAGCGTGAGTAGGGATCGATCCCACGAGGAGGTGTGAATTCTTGTGTTAATGAAAATCAAAATCAAAACAATAAAAGATGTGGTTGTGAATGAATTATACTAACTAAAATTAAAAACAAAGATTAACTAATGAAAGCGAGATTCACAAAAGACTCAATTTTTCATATGAATATTCATCGTTGGACGTTTAATCCAATAATCAAAGTCCTATCTCACCTTACGTTTAGTTAAGTAGCCCAAGCGTTCTAGTTTAACCCTTATCAAACAATCAATCAAAATACAAGCGATTAAGATTTAAATCGATGATAGCATATGAACTAGTGAGATCGATGAAGCTAAACAACATAATCCAAGCGTCTATGTTTAATCTAGTCAAGTGTTCTTCCTAAGAATTTAACAAACTCACAAGCGGAAATTCATCAATCTTAGTTGCTTCGTAAATTAGAGGGATCAAACGATTCCGTATTTGATATCTAATTTAGCGTTAGATTTCATGCAAGTTATTAGGTTGTCAATCCAATAAACAAACACAACAATCATATCAATAAAATCAGAAAAACTCTTGATACTCAATAAAATTGATAATTAAAGCGTAAGAATCTCCCCAAGATAAATAAATCCAAGGATTTGTCTTCCTCAACCAAGAATTAAAACTAGCTAGACATCATGTAAGATAAAGCAATAAATAAAAACAAGGGAAAGAAAACTAATCCAATCTCCGCTCGTCGAGGTGTCAATCCCGCCTTCGCTTCGATCTTCGTAGCGTTCTTCAACAAAATTGAGAGAAAAATTATAAAACTATCCTAAACTACTCTACCCTAACTATCTAGATGGTTAAAAGGTCTGATTTTCGTGGATATATGTATTGGGAGGCTGATGGAGTAGGTTAGAATCCATGTGGGAAGGAAAGAAATCAAGTTTTTACACTTTCCAAAAGTCTTCTGGCGTAAATACGCGTAGAATGGCGTAGCTACGCCTACAGATGCCGTAGCGTTGGCGTAATTACGCCTAATAATGGCGTAATTAAGCCTGTCATCAATATTTCTGGCGAGTTTCGTATTTTGGCCGTAACTTTCTCGTCCAAACTCCGAATTCGATGAATCAGCTGTCCACGCGAAGATAACTCAAAGTTCTACAACTTTGCTATGGACCACATTTCCAAAACATGGCTCGAACATATAGAAATTTGAGGAGAAAGGAGCAACATGTGTCTTGGATTCTGGTTTTTTCCTCTTTTCTTCAACTTTATTGCTTCTTTCACCATTTTAGCTTGATTTCTTCACCTTTCCCTACATTTACACAAATATACGATTAGGTAGCATATGTATCAATTTATCCATCAAAATATACCAAATCGTAGACAATTAAGCGCAATAGATGTGTCTATTTCTAGTCACATCAAGCACCACGTCTTACGCCTTCTCCGAGTCACTAGCAAAACTCGATGAGGTTTGCCTCAACGGTATCCACACGATCAAATCGGGTGAAGGGATAGTTTAATAACAAGTTGCTAGACAAGTTATTAAACTGGAACAAGAAACACAATCGATTCCAAATCGAAAGGCACGCCCAATATTTCACAAAATCCTCTTCGGCTATCAAGTGGAAGCCGAGAGCAATTTTGAGGTTGGAGGCCGTGTGCTTCAAGTTTTTATGTAGGTTTAATGATATGAAGTTGTCTTACCAATTAAACACCTTGCAATCATATTATATATGATTAATTAAAGGCATTCATAAAGCCTCATGGGCTTAAGCCCATGATTTAATTAATCATTATTATTATTAATTAAGACTCCTCTTAATTATTTAATTCATCTCATGAATTTAATTTCCCTTCTCGATTTAATCTTTTGTGCGACCCGATAGGATCTTGTAATGTTGGCAGTGACATAAAATCTCATTTTACGTCTCAAGCATTGAGCGGTATCTAGCAACACATCAATGCTACCCAAATTACAAGAATGTCAATGACTCGACATAACCTTTAGAACTTGTGATAATATTAATCATGTAACTTAATCCCTTTGTCCTTTATGTTTAGATTGAACACGAGTCATGGAACAGTCATACTCGTATATCCAATCTTTATTTCTTGATCCCCAAGTAGAACTAGAATAAACGAATAAGCTCGATATCTCATATCGACTCATTCGAGCATGGCCATGCATTTTAGTTCTCACTTGATCAAGGGCCAAACACATCTCCTGTTATATAGGAGGGACAAATCCTATCTCGATCAGTCAACATCCCTGTACATAATTCGTAGTGTATCCAATAGTCGCCTTTATAGTATACCCTGTTACGGGTAACGTTTGACGATATCAAGATACATAACTCCTTATGTTGGGATCTCTGATGATCACAAGTCGTAAGGATTTCATACATTATTATCACTATGAGAATTGCATATGACGATCATATAACTATCCATGTTGCATTCTCATGGTGGGTCTGTCCAGTACATCGTTCTCTAACTTGTACCCATATGTTGATTTGATATCTCATATCAATGAACAATTCACCGATCAACATATACTAGTCTCTACGTATTATCATTATCCCTATTCATGATAATACTTGACTAGGGACATCTTTAAGAATAATACAATATTTTTCTAAGGACATTAACATATATATTAATTCACAATGCACAGTTAAAAGAATAATATATAATAATGAATTGTCATTCATAAAACCATAAACATTGTAAGTCTTAAACAATCATCTAATGACTTGTCTTAGGGCATATCCCAACAATTATTTGGTAATAAGTGATTATTTGGTTACTGCTACAATGTAATAGTAACCAAGTCAACAACATTTTTCAGTCACAGGCTTCTCAAAGTCTTCGGTCTTCAAGAAAGACCACATTTCGGCTTCTGATAATTGTCTTTTCTATCAGATCCCATAATCTGTAACCAAACTCTTCATGTGCATAACCCAACATAACTTCTAATAATAAATTAAATTAAATCAATGGAACAATTAATTGTGTCTATTCCACTCCCATAACTTCTACTTTAATTGAGTCTATTCACTCGTATCCTTTCATATCCCTCCCACATAAATGTTAATTACAGTATATGCATCATTGCATTTCTAAAATTAAAATAATAATCTCATGTACAATGCTCTTCCTCTATCAGTAGTCATGCAATCTATATCTATATCTATATCTATATCTATACTCCTATAAATGTGTGGATGTGAGGGTAATGTTTTTCATTGTGAATTTCCTACTTTGACACTAATCTATTTCTTGGATGATTAGGATTGATGGGCATGTTTGGAAAAAGGGCTTCAAAAAATTGGGTAAAAAAGGAATGCCAAAATATAATCAGATTAGCAAATGATAGTTAGGCTACAAAATGATTACCAATTTTTTTCCCAGGTTATTATCTATATATATACTTCTATACTTCTATAAATGTGTGGATGTGAGGGTAATGTTTTTCATTGTGAATTTCCTACTTTGACACTAATCTATTTCTTGGATGATTAGGATTGATGGGCATGTTTGGAAAAAGGCTTCAAAAAAATGGGTAAAAAAGGAATGCCAAAATATAATCAGATTAGCAAATGATAGTTAGGCTACAAAATGATTACCAATTTTTTTCCCAGGTTATAATTAATTTTGGCATCTTATTAATTATTAATTAAAGCTATTCATTATTGACAATTAAACACTAACCGCCTGGTTTCCTTCTCTAATTTTTAGTCTCTGCTATCATCCTAGCAAAAAGGAATATCAAATTACAGCCAGATTTGCAAATAATAATTACGCTACAAAATTATTATCACTTTTTTCACATGTTATTAATTAATTTTGGCATCTTATTTATTATAAGTTAAAGCTATTAACTACGGACAATTAAGCACCAACCCCTTCATTTCCTTCCCTAATTTTTATTATCTGCTGTTATCCTAACATGGCGTACACATGTAGCCGATTGAACCAAGAAATGAAGAAAGCAACGACAGGTCTCCTCTCCTCCCCTATTCGAATCCCTCTTCCGTCAAAATTTGACACTCCTAAATAAGCCGACAACATGCTATCTTTCCCCGTATCCGGAGAGCTCCAATCGGACGCCCACAAACCATCCGGAACTCTCCCCCACCCGAATGCCCCTTCCGTCAAAATCCGCCGCCCCGGAGAAATCCCTTCGCACGTCCACAAACCCCTAGAACCCAACCCAACACGTTGCCTCTTCAACCCCACCAACGACCATCTCTGGTACACATTGTCGGCTCCACTGCGAAAGGTGGACAAGCTCGAGATCTCCGCAATCACAACCTTAGAGCAGTTCAATACTTACTATAGGTGATGTTGTGGGTTTCATCATATTTTTTTACCGTCGCGTTATGTGTCTCAAAATTTCCTTGCGTCTGTCATTTCATCAAATTAAAACTGTACGTAACCCAAAAGAAAATATTAAAATTCTGCCTGTTAATAGTTTTTTTGCACATTGATAGTTTTTTAGTGAAGTTAATGAATTTTCTAAGCTTGTTGATAATTACCTGATACCACATGAAATAATCTAGTTTTGTGACCTTTTGTGGTCTTACCTCTACTTTTTCGTCCCATGACATGTATGTCAACATCTCGGATTAACATATACATATATACGTAATAAGTGATTATTTGGTTACTGCTACAATGAAAACATTAAAAATGTAATAGTACATAAAATTGAAAAGGTGTACATTTTTATAGATGAAATTTTTGAATGGTCACTTGAAGACAGAGAGAATTTAATTAATAATAATTAGTTAAATATTAATTTATTTTATTTTATTTAATTAGCTTTAAAAGTGTGGATCAAATGTAACAAATTTTTAATTGTGAGTTAATAACTTTGTACTCCAATGATATATAAAACAACATAAACCAGATAAAGAGTCTGGGAAAAAAGTAAACATTGAAAGATAAATAGAGGCATAAATCGGAAAAAAAATGAGGTTAATCGGGTTTAATGTAACCCGCACATACAAAGTTGGATGTAACTTCAATCCATTTAATCAATTCTCTGTCTTTCTCGGGTATTGAATATACATTAAATTCATTTATTATCTGACATTCATGGTTGCGAAAAAAGGTAGAGAATGAATATCATGATAATCCATGTATTTATTTTGTTGTTATTTGTTTGCTATATAGTTTCAAAATTACGGGTGGCAATGCATTGCGAGTGTCAAGTCTGATAGTTACAAAGATATTTAATGATTTCAATTACATGTATTTGATGTATGCACAAATCTTTGTAGAACCAAATCAGTTTCCATTGCCATGTATTCACATACAGGTAAGGAGATGCACAACATTTCCAAAAATTGATCTTTAATTTATGTTGGATGCATTTCACTCAATTCATGTTCTCCTATGTCGTGTTTTTAATTTTGACTGAATAAGTTTTGTAGTTTTAAGTTCGGAGTATGGCATATTGTCATCTAGATTTTTGATAGTGGTTACCAAAATAAATCAACTTGAAAGGTAAAGAATTAATTAATGCGGATTAGGATAGAATAAAATATCAAGAGTTTTAGTATAGTTTTTCGTTACTTTCGAAGGAAAAAAGGATAGAGATAACAAGATATATTAATTACTGTATTTTAAGGGGTCAGCAGAGCATTAATGTACTTAATATGGAAAGACAGAATCTGGATATGATTCGACAAAGCTTCTTTGATGGCATACGATCACATGGATTATATGAGTCTAGCGGTGCCTGTAATTTATATGCACCGCTAGACACAAGTGGAAAGTGTCGTTGTTGTTGCCCCATCGGTACGTATATAGCAGCAAAAAGATTAATCTCAACTTAATCGGGATCGGTACTATTCGATGAACAAAAATCCAATCTACCAGCAATTGAATGACGAAGAAATTGAGCAATCCACACCAAGAAGTCACGCAGAAGAAAAATTAATCGTTAATGCTTCAAGGAAACAACATTTTATATATATTGGAGCCAAAATAAATTGTGAGGAACACAATACAAAAATCGATTCAAATAACAACAAAAAATTTCACAGATATAGAAAACGATGATCGAAGAACTTAAGGTCAACACAACAAAAGTCGATCAAACTTTTGGTACGAGGATTCAGAATTGATAGATCACCATGCATCAACTATCCGATCACAATGCGTCAAAGCAATCGGGAATTTAAAATTTCAGCAATTCGACCGATCACAGTGCCACGATTGTATCGTTATTGCAGAAGAACAGACGAAAAAAACACACGAATTCAACACAAATCAACGAAAATGTTAGGAGATCGATGCAAATTCAATTGACGCTTTCCAACGCACAATGTACAGAAAGATGTTGCACAAATGAATGAGGGATCAAGCACAATTGTTTGTAAATTTGAGCATGAACTGGATTAACGAGGAAAAAATCAACGATAATTGTTTTTGTCGATCGAAAACTCAAGGATATTCAACGATAAAGAACGTGAATGGTGGAAAGTGGGCAAATATTTGGGGATGAAGGTGTAAATCAAGTGTATTTTAGTCATAATTAATGACATTAGATCATGGTGTGATAAAATGGACTTATTTGAAATAAGTTTTCTAAAAGATGTATTTAGTTGTAAGAGATTTTTTTGAAAGATTTATTTGAAAGATGTTTTGGAAAGTGGTACCTTCTTCTAATTTTCTCTATTAATTTTGTAGGTTTGATTAAGTTATTATTTTTTATCTTTAAGGGGAAATGATTGAATAAATTGAAGATTAAGAATTTCTTTTATTACAAGATTAATAAATTTTGTGGTTGAATCTTAATATTTTATTTTTATAATTTAGTGGGTTTGAAATATCAGCTTAAAGTATATATTATATGGAGACATAAACCAAAAAAATATTTTCTTTTATTTCTTATTCAATTTTGGAATATATATAAATAAAAAACACAGCTATATGTTTTTTTTATTACATTTCTATACTACGGGAGGAAAAAAGATCTCGAACTTGAGATTATTAATTCATTGTATTAGCTGACCAAGTTCAACAAACTTAGACAGTAAAAGTTGAGTCTTGAGAGTTGTGGACCAAAAGAAATTATACTAAGTGATGAAAACGTGAGGCTACAATTTCTCTTTCAACCACGCAGAAGAATGCAGCTTCCTCACTCTTCGCCTTCATCTAGTCTGCCTTTTCACCGCTCAGCTTCGCAACTCAAAGCAAGTATGTTTCATTCTATAAGTAGTCTACGTTAATGGAAACCGGTTCCTGCATCCTGCAACTATCTTCCTTCTTGTGCTTATGTAGGACCGGCGTCTGTGTCGGGGAAATCTTTTTTTGAACCCAATAACGTTGCTTCGTTTTCACCTCAAAGGAATTTAAGATCTTCATGGGTTTCTAAAGCTGCTCAAATTCAAGGTGAATTTGCACACCCTTCTATTTATTTTGTTTTGTCTGTGTTCCATTTTTGTCCACATATCTGTTATTGTATATATTGTGAAGTAAAAGAACATTAGATGCACGTATTCTGATTTTGGTACAACATTCTGTACGTTGCTGGGACTTTGAATGAATCCCAAGGCACAATTCATTCACTTGCTTTAAGTTTATCCAGTTGAAATATTTTTTAGTCATTAATTTTTTTCTGGCCCCTGGGCTATGCTCTTTTCTGCCGCCTTTTGGTTCGTTTCTGATGGCTTCTGTGAAATTCAAGAGTTTAGAGTTAATAGGAGAGATAAGATGGCAAGTTTGATGACAAGTTAGATTATAGTTGGAGGAATTTGCAGGGATTATTGTAAAGACTTGTTCAATTAGCATTTTTTAGAATTATATATTCACCGAAGCCTTCACTGCCTTAAACTGCTGTTTTATTGACAAGGTAGCGTACAAAATGATCACATTAGGTGACAACAGAGGACTATTGTTGTCATTTTTTACTGTCAAATGCTCTTTGATTGTTTCCAAATGCAACTTTCAAGTTAGACCTGCAGTGGACAGTATTTCATCATGGACACACCACACAAAACCAAGTTTTTTCAGTTGAACTTGAATTTGTTCACATGCAATTCCTATGTTAACAAGATTATAAGCAGCAAGCAGCAGTTGACATATTCTTTTTTTTAGATGCTACTGTTGCGTTTGGAGAAGGGCAGAGATCTCTTGCATCTAGTTCTTCGACGAGTTAACTTACTTTTGTATGCCACGTCGATTGTAATTTACAGTCGGTAATGAGTGTAATGTGATTACTAGGCTCTACTGAGTAATATCAGCTAGTTTACTTGTACATTGTCCGGTCACTATGGCTAAAAGGCAATGCCAATATTTTTATCTGATTGCATTTTTCCATTCTTTTCTTAGAATTGGCTTTTAGCTTATCTCGACACTTCCTTGATTCAACTTCATTTAGTGAAATTTAAATACAGCTGCTGCTTCAGATGTAATTTGTCAAGCTGCTGAGACTGATGTCCTAAAAGCCTTGTCCCAAATAATTGATCCAGATTTTGGAACTGACATAGTCTCTTGTGGATTTGTGAAAGACCTTAATGTCAGCAACGAATCTGGAGAGGTTTGTCAAGAAATTGGAACAATTAGTTTCTTACTTTACACAAGCAGTTCAATGTTCTCACACATGTACAATTGGATCGCAGGTTTCGTTTCGGTTAGAGCTCACAACGCCAGCATGTCCAGTAAAGGACATGGTAAATAAATCACGAGTCTTACTATTTGCCAGTATTTGTTATGTGTACCAAGTTGCATAAACCTTTACTTTTTTTGGGTAAATTTCTTGCCAACTACATCATGTTTCATTACTTAGTGATAGAGAAAAGGCTAAAAGGTGGTGTTATTTGATGGCCTAATTTGAGCTATTCGGGTTTACTAAGTTTATATGACCTATTTGCTTCTAATAGTATTATACGATTTTCGAATGACAAATAGTATTTTGGGACTTCTGTAATATTATCTTTTATGAAAGAGGCATTGCACATGATATAGAAAACAAATGGCCAAATGTCCCCTCTCCAATTATTAACCTATGAATTATTAAGCTCGACTTGTGTAAAAGGGTTCACCCAATGTTCAGAAACACCAATAGACATATACATATATGTATATCTGTATTGACTGACACCCGGTGCACGGAAGAACTTCCCGTGTAAAGGGGGAGAAACTAAGAAGCCAATAATCAACCTAAAGAAGACCATGGAGAGAGTGCAGAACCAGAATCTCCAATTGAAGTTGCAGTGAAATCACTGTCCTAAACTCACTCATCTGCATCAACAAGAAACAAAAATATTAAATCAAGAAATTCACCAGATTGAATCAAGATTTTAGAAATACAAAGGGAATACATTATTACATACCCAAGTGGGAGCATTCCCAGAGGGGCCATCCCACCCAATATGTGCCACATGCTTAACATCTGTTGGATATCCAATCTCCACTTCACGCTCTTTAACAACTGCAAGAATAAGAAACTCTATATTTTGCCCAAAATTCAACACAAAGCATCTCAATGTATATGGAGTTAGAAAGGGAAAATTGGTACCAAAGATATGAGAAAGAGTATATTTGAATCCTTTATAGATTCCCTTAATTCTAGTTCCCATTCTAGAAGCTGTGCGGCTCCGATTTAATACCCTTTTTCAAGAATTTGAAGCACGGTGTCGGAGACAGCACCAATTAACTGGATAAAAGCTAGCAGTTCCTTTGCCTATCACAAAAGCAAACGAATAAAAGGGCTCTACAACCACATATTTAAAAGAACTAGTACGAAGCACGTGCGTCGCACGTGAATATCCATTAGATTATAGATAAATTAAAGTAGAAATGATCCTAATTACTAAATTTAAAATTGTTGTTAGTGGCACTCCATATTATATTGTAATTTTCTCATTCATTCATATGCTATTGCAATTACAGTAGAACAATTCATTATTATTTTTTAGATATCTTCATTATTATTCATTTATTCCAAATGGAAGTAAAATAGATTCAATCAACTACACATTAATATAATGAATTATAAATTAAGCGGGCTTCCAATATACTCAAATAAATTATAAGAATAAAACTTAATTCAAATAACTTTTTTCTATATATCTTATTGTGATGCCATAATTTTTTCTTATTTTTTTGGTGATGGCTTTCATTTATATAGATGATGGGGGCAATTGACTCTCTAAAAAAGTTAATAGTTTCATATTTTCAAGATTTTTTATCTACTTATCATGATTTTTTATTTGAATGTTTACACCAGATATCTAACATTTAATCTTGCAACTCAAAATCTGTCCAGGTAATTATATAAGAATCATTCATTTAATCCATATATTAGCCATGTTTAACAAATTACAGAAAATCTTTCCATTAATCCGTCCTTTCGTGATGCATATTTCATATATCCAGTGCTTGAAGATCATCTATAGCATATTAAAAACTGTTTCTTTTTTCCGCACTTGTTCCCAAGAATCAATGTACGAATACTTTGCTGTATCTTGGAGAAATTACAATGAACAAGGATTATTCTTATGTTCCTTTGACAATTTAATTCATGCTTTTTCTTGTTGAAAATGCTCTGAACATAATGTGTATAAATGTAGATGCATATATAGACAAAAACATGCTTTCATGGTAGACTCCATATGGAAATATTCTTCTAACTATTGATAACACACACACACACAAATATATATATGCAGGACAGGAATGGCAGAAGAAGCACAAACAAGCCAGGAAAAAATAAACCAGCAAATATTCCTTCTCAGAACTACACCCTTCACACAAAGCAACTTGTGAAAGAGGCCAAAAGCTTTGAAAGATTGATGAAAATGACTGGAATGAAAGTTAAGAATCAATTTTTCAAGTTTAACGTTGGATGGTAATGAAAAGCGACAGGCTCAATGTTTATACCTATTCCACAACACATCTTCATTTTTTTCCTCATCATGAAACAAAGCTTAAAAAGAACTGAGCTTACTTGTGGAACAGTCGAGGGACAAAAGCTGATCCTTTCAATGATTCATGGCTTGGTGAGGTAGCCAATCTTAATTGAATACTGAATACAGTTGAACTGAGTGTAACATCTTTGAATTAACCCAAAATGGCACTAGGAAATTGAGTTGAATGCAGGTAGTTCAACCTTTTCTTCATCGCCACAATTTAGTTCACAAAGTAGTCAAGATGAATCAGATGCACAAACCAAAAGTATTCCATAACCAAAATGCCAAACGGATCAAATCTCAACCAGATTTCGAAACTTTACACGCCTTTTAATACTACCTTTCCTGTCATACCCTATAGCAATCTTACTATGCATCAACTTCATGGCCAAATCAGCCTTTCCTGCCTTCCTCAAGGCATTGATCATGATAGTACGAATCCTCCCTGGAATTTCTCGTTCGCGATCAACAATCCCATCGGACAACTTGCAAGCTTCTGCTATACGACCAGCCATGCACAAAACATTGATCATATCTTCAAAAGCTGTCTCTAAGACAATACCCATTGGCGCTAGCTCATCTAATATTTTACAAGCTCTTGCAACCTTTCCTGAGAGACAAAGCCCAGTTGAAAGGGCCCTAAAAGAAGCAGCTGTCGGAGTAATACCTTTATCAATCATCATATCCCACAATTTTAACGCCTCTTCATTACGGTGTTCTTTAAATAAACCAGTTATCACTATTGTGAACGTGTAAACAGTCTGATCACAACCTTCAACTTCCATTCCCTCGAAAAGCTTCATTGCTTCATCGACCTTCCCAGCTTTCATCAATGCATCAATAAGTACATTATAACAATACGAATCCCGTGGACACACCTCAGCCATCTCGTCAAAGAGTTTTTCAGCCTCATGCATCCTCCCTGCCTTTCCAAGGCCATCAATGAGACTTGTATAAAATAGAGCATTGACGACTACTCCTTTGTTTTTACAATATTCGAACCACTGTAGAGCTTCTTCCAATCTGCTGTTCTTGCACAGACGATTCACTATTACACCATATGTAACCTGATCAGGTTCAAAGCCTTCACTTCTCATTCTCTGAAAGAGCTGCATTGCCATGTCTAAGTTCTTATTTTTAGCATATGCATCAATCAGAGCAGTATAAATTACCACATTGGGCTCACACCTCTTTTCAATCATATTCTCAAAAATAGCATACCCTTCCATAGACTTACCATCCTTGCAAAGGCTGCCAATGACTAAACTATATGCATGCAACGGAATATCCAACCCTTTCTCCTGCATTTCATGATAAAGCCTCAAACAACAATCATATTCCCCCTCCGAATAACATGCCTGCATCAATGTCAGATAAGTAATCTTATCAGGCTCCACAGTCCAGACCTCCATATCCCGAAACTTTTCAGTTGCCTTCTTAACATTCCCCATTTTACAATATCCCATAATAATCATGTTATAGGTGACAACATCTGGTTTAATAATCCCATTAACCATAGCCTCAAACACCCTTTCCGCCGACTCAAAAAGCATCGAACCCAGGAGACCATTCAACAGAAAATTATAAGTACACAAACTAGGCTCAACCCCGTTATCCTTCATTTTTCTCCACACCCACAACAGTTCCTCAACCATTCCTCCATTACATAAGCTCTTAATCAGACAATTAGCAGCCACATAATTTATCAAAAACCCCTTATTCTTAAATTCATTAAAAATCAACTTAACCCTCTCAAAATCACTACTAAGGCTCAAAATCTCAATCAAAGAAACATAGCAGTCAAGGTTATGGACATACCCTTTTTGATTACCAGCCCAAATACAGAATCTAAACGCTATTTCATCCCGGTTGGAGAACTGGTCTGATTTCTTCAGAATGTAAGCAACAAAGTTAGGCGGGAGTTTGATTAAGTACTTTTGGCAAAAGCTAGTCAAGTTTTGTTCAAGAAATTCACCGCTTTGCAATAGGTTGAAGATCTGAGAAACCCATGGGGAGGGTTGGAGGTCTACTTTTGGTTCGGCGGGTTGGAGGTCTACTTTTGGTTCGGCTGTGATGAGATCTGAAAGATCATTGAAGGGTTGGACCCATTCTGGAGGTGGAAGTGAGGCAAAAGAAGATACCCATTTGGGGAATTGGATTGAATGTGAATTTGAAGATGGAATTTTGGTGAAGGGAAGGCAGTGGGATTTGGGAAAGAAAATGGTGGATAGGGATTTTGGGAGAGCTCTACGCATGACTCACTATCCATAGCCGAAGAAACAGTCGATTTTTGTTCTATTTATACGTTATAGGCAAATTCACCAAAAATCTCTAAATATACGTGACAATGCATAACTGATGGTTAGATGGTTTGAAACCGTCGATTAGGTGGTTCAAAAATCTCAACCCTTAACCGTAACTTTTATATACGGTTTCGGTTAAGATTCGTGAACCGCCGATTACAATTATGGTCCGACCCTTGTATTTTTTAAAAAAATTGTTAAAAAATATACAAAAAGTGCTTTAATTTGCTTTTTCCACATCGATCAATTATAAAATAACGTGAAGTAAATTCAATTTTGAATAAAATGAGTTTGTTAAGCATAACTACTTGATGGAAAAAAAAGTACAAAATTCTACAATTTTTCAATTTGAAAACAACATTAACTCACATTCCAATTGGACTACATAGATTGCTCCAATTTTGTAGTACTTAATTTAGTAAGCATTACTTCTTCTTTTTATTCTTTATGAGTTTATTTTGCTTTTTCTATATTAAATTTGTTGTAGAGTTACTCCAATTTTGCAAGATTATATTTTGTAACGTAAGTTTTTTTTATTCCCCTATTTATATATTATTGAAAAATGATGTTATAACTTTTCTTGATAATTTTGATTTATATATGTTAATATATAATATTTAGTTATTATGTTACACACATGCAACATGTTTACATCTTCTGCTAGTATATATAATTATAATTTCTGTCAGGATCGATTTCGGGGTGGGTTGTCATTCCACACACGAGTTCAACCAACTTGAGTTTCAATAGCTCGTGTTCTTGAAATAATTGCACCGAGAGATTATATCGAGTTCGGTTACAAAACCGAGCGGAAGACACTCGACATAACCCGCTCTATAACCGATTAAACATTTTAAAGACATTTTAAAGATATGCAAGTAAAGTAAATAAACAAGCATTTGTTTATGAAAGTTCGAAGGTGGTGTAATCCTTCTACGTCTCACCTTTTTCTACCTCATGGAAGGATTCCACTAGAAGACTTTGATTTATACAATCCCGTTGTACAAACCCGATCCAGTTGGGAATTCCCCATCCAACTAGAACTCCTAGCAACTCAACTATGTATGTTCTTTAATGTCTCACATACAAAGACCTCTTATCGGTTGTGATAAATCATCAACCGTTACAATGATATTCACTCATCTATTAAGCTCTCATATACAATGAATAGAGTGAATATATATGGCACAAATGATCTCTAACTAGATCTGATATAGCAAGGTAAGTGGTGCCAAAGGTTTGGGGAGTGCTCTTCATTTAGCAACTTTTGTCTTTGAAGTTCCCCAAATGAATCCCAAGTGGGTTTGCTTTGGAAGGCTTGGATTGATCTTCAATCAGCTGTTATTGAGCTTCCAAATCATGTATATATAGCCCCAAGTAATGATATATACGTTAGACACAAGAATATGCCCGTTGGAAAATGTTCTGCACCATTCCCGAGCTTGCAACGGTCATATTCTGGTTTCTGGGCTATTTGTATTTCGGACCGGATTGGCCGGATCAGCTTGGGCAGATTAGTCTGGCCGGATCAGCATGGTAGATCAGTCTGGTCCGGATCAGCAAGGGCAGATCAGTCTGGTCCGGATCAGTCTGGACAATCAGCTTGATACAATAACAGATTGATAAACTTGCTCTTTGATCTGTTGCTTGTAACTCTTGATTCTTTGATTTCTGGGCAAAGTGATCTACATGAAAGTTGTAGCCCTTTCTCTTATCTTTCCACGGAATCAAGAATCGCTCGATTTCTAGTTCGTATGAGAGAGTTATGCTCGAAATACGAGGCGATGCTCCTGCTGTCTGTTTGCTGGATGCAGCAGCACATGGCATGACTTGCAGAAGCTTTTTGGCTATCTTAACGTCCGATTCAGTCTTTCACTTCCAAAGATGACTTGTAGATCTTTGTCTTAGCTTTCCAACCCATACTGAATCGTTCCGTTCCGATAAGCGAGCTAAGAGTTATGCCCACCAGACTGACAGGGACTTTGCTGTAACAGCTCGATCTTACAGGCGTCACATGGCGTGACTTGCAGAAGCTTTTTGGCCATCTTAACGTCCGATTCAGTCTTTCACTTCCACAGATGACTTGTAGATATTTGTCTTAGCTTTCCAACCCATACTGAATCGTTCCGTTCCGATAAGCGAGCTGAGAGTTATGGCCACCAGACTGACAGTTGCTTGCTGAAACAGCTTGCTGTTTCTTCGAGGTTCAGCTCGATCTTGCAGGCGTCTTTTCTCCTTGATAACATTTGAACTAGCCGATCTGTTGTGAAATATGACTTTTAGTATTTTGAGTTGGCTGTTCAATCTCTTTGGAAGCACGCCATTTCGATATCCGAGCTATGAGATATGATCGAAACAATCCGCTCTGCCAGAATTTCAGTCTTGGTCCAGCTTGATATTTTCAAGCTACTTCTTTGTAATTCATCAAGCTCTTAATTATGATCTATGAACTGCACACTTGATGAAATATGTTAGCAACACAATAACAAGTTTTGTTAACATCAAAACCAAGATTATTCGGGTTTCCAAAACCCAACAATTTCGAAATAGCTAAATAAGGTTTTATAGCTTAGTGGTAGGAACTTAATCACCTAATAAGTTGGAGGTCAATGGTTCAATCCTACATCAATATACATTAGTTTCAAATATATTTTAGTTCAACAAAGTTAAATAGCTTAGTGGTAGGAACATAATCATCTAGATTGGATGTCAAGGGTTCAATCCTACATCAATTGTAAGACTCCAATGTCCCAACGCGTCAATAATGCAATTAATGCGTCATTTGAGTATATAAAAATTCATTCCTTAAAAATTTTCACTACATGTTTCTCATATACCATATGACCTTTATAAAATTTTGGGCAGAGTCTCCCCGTAGGACTACCCAGAAAAATACAAATCACATATGCACAATATACAACCTCTCAGGCAATAATATAATAAATTCCCCTCAAAACTCAACTCGTAAATCACATGCTCCTCAAAATAGCATGCACATCAATCAACTATATAAAAGAGGACTTCAGCACTATTATACAATCCATATACATGCATCCAGGTGCTCACATACGAGCAACAAATCAATGAATCAATTCTCAATGCATACGTGATATGTACCATCAACCGATACTTGTACCATAATCCTGCGAGCACTATTTTCCATGGGTTCCAGTTTTCTTCCCGAGACCACATGTTCTACCCGTTTCAGCAGAAACAGCCCCCACACAGGGTGAGCATACTCCAACTTAATAATCATTCACACATCAATATACGAAATTGTAATGCAACAATTTAGATTATTCAAAACCCATAAAATATACTCCATGTATGGCCTCGCTACCTTAAGTGTGGACTAAGTGCATTTAAAAGAGAGAACAAAACATGCATTCATCAGAGTATAAGGGTTCATGTTGATGCTTTGAGCTTAAGGATTACAATGCCAAAATAAAATTTTCAAAAAGGAATTAGTTGCATTCCCATCAAAATGAATGTAAGTCTAAAGATTTACTCTACACTGTGTAGAAACTATACAAAAGACTTCCTGTCTTGCTATACCAGTAGCACTCCTCAAACAGCTCACTGCATCAACCCCGGCCTTAGTCCACTATGCCAAAATGCACCTATAGGAACAACCCCCAAACCATGAGCATATAATAATCCATATTCACAACAATATGATTATAATGAGTCATAAACCGTTCCAATGCATTTAAACGCTCCCTTTGGTTGTCCCTGTACCACAACTCATAATCATAATCAATGGATTACATTACGGTTCCACAAAGTCATGACATATAACCATTCTATCAATACCAAAAACCAATCCCTAGTCTTGTTATAACAGTGTATTTTAATGCACCTCGCTTGTCATGACCACGACACTAATACCCCTCGCTTCGACATATCAGCAGCATCGAATAACATCGCTTTAATGTGACAGCAGCCTGTACCATCGCTTCAACATATTAGCGGCAAATATTCTTTCCTCGCTACGATTTGACAGCGGCAAGTATTCTATCATCGCTTCAAATGACAGCGGCAAAGCATTTAAAATCATCACTCGAATATAATAACGAGACTCATGGGATGTGCACCAAGCATTCAATATATATATATATATATATATATATATATATATATATATATATATATATATATATATATATATATATATATATATATATATGCAACCACAATGCTAATCCAATATGTATATGCAACCACGATGCATAATCCAATATGTGTCTAAAATACATGTTACCGTTTGGTGCACGTACGTCTCTCTACGTACCTTTCCAAAATCAGGGATGTGTGTTGGACTTTATCCCTTCGTTGTGTTGCCACCTGGGAAAGCTTTGTGTTGCCACCTGGGAAAGCTCTACACAATTGCACAACTCAATATTAGAAGCTACATAATAGTCCATCACCAAAATCCCATCAAAATAACCAAAATACCAATATTTGGCGTCTCGCGATTGATCGCCATCGCCCAAAAAATGCCATTCCGCGATCGATCGCTGAGCTTGTGCCGATCGATCACGGCCTCGCCGATCGATGGCGCCAACTCACGATCAATCGCTGAAACCTTCTGTTCCGAGACATGATACGCGCAATCGATCGCGAAATCACGCCGATCGATCGCCGATGTCTGTACACGGGAAATTGCCATATTCATACATTTCATCCCTTCCAACTCCTACAACACAAACAAACTCAAACCCCAACCCTTCAACACAACCAAATACTTCAAAATGAACACAAATACATCAATAATCAACAAAAATTTCATATCCAACCAAATAACCAACATCCTTCAAAATAAACCCATTTTTTCCCCAAAATCAACATCCAAACATACCCAAATCTTAACAAGAAAGTTTCCTTACCACTGAACTCAAATCCTAGCAAGATATCCAAGCTTACAAGCTTTCCTAAGCTCCTCTTCTTTCTTGATTTGGGATGAAGAAAATGAAGAGTGTTGGGGGGAAAGGGTTTATCGATAAAAAGGGGGAGAGAATGAGTGATAGAGTTGTGTTGTGGGGAATGATGGGATGGGATTTTGATCATTCACTGTGCGTGGAATTCTTTGCACTTTCACCCCGTGGATAAGTTTTCCCATGTCTTTTAGTTGGCAACTACTGAATAGTCGAGTTCTGTCCTTAAATATCAAATGCCACTATTGCAAACATGCTTCTTTGAGTTAGTGTGAGAAGGTAAATTATTGGCTTTTAGCACGTGCAAGACCCCTAATTTTGTTTGTTTTTCGAGAGCGTTTCCACACGCTTAAATATCACAAGTATAAATCACGTGCGACGCACATGAATATCAGTAAGGTTATATACAATTTAAAATCTTAAATTGAAATATAATATTGATTTTTATATCATATTAATTTGCCTATTTTTTATGTGTGTATAAGAATGAGTAATGAATGATGAGTAATGATTAATAATTGAAATTATTAGTTTTTTTCCCGATAGCATATATTTTTTTTGTGACAATATTATTAAATTTTTTTTTCATAATCACTAACCATCATGTTTTGAACTTTTTTAGTTTGTTTTAATCAAGTAACTATCTTTACCAATTAAGGTGACATATATGGTAAGAATGAGATTAAAACAAAGCAACAAACTATTTTCAGTCAAACTAAACAATTTATAATTAAATCACACATTGTATAATAAAGTAGAATATAAAGTAAGAAAATGCATTAACTATCTTTTTTTTTTTACAACTTTTTTTTAATTAATTAATATTTATTATTACTTCGTAATTATGATGTAAAATTTAATTTTATAAAGTCCTAACTTAAATCCATAAATGTGATTTGATATGGAAAATGAAGAGGTGTGAGATATTAATGAGGATGTGTAATTAAATAAACATCTAAGTGATACATAACTATTTAAAAATTCAAAATTTCGTATTTAAAATGAAATATTCCCTTGTAGCTTCGGGAGAAAACAATTTGAAGTACAATTGTATCATTTCATAATTGGAAAATTTTGTAATTGTTCCACATTTTTATATGTTATTTTTTATTATTTATTTATAAGTTCTCATCTTTTAAGTGATATCATCATAAATTAATTAGTGCCTATAATTATAGTTAGCATTATTATTTGATATTTGGTAATTTTATTATATTTTATAATTATTATTAGCATTATTATTTGATATTTGATGATTTTATTATATTTTTTACTACTGTTATTAATTATATATTAATTATTATTTAAGATGTATGAATTTAAGTTTTTAATATTGTAACGTAAAAGTGGTTGAAACTTAATACATTTTATTATATTTTCTACTCATATTTATTATATTATATTTTTAATGCTATTATTAATTAACTAATCAATAATTATTAATAAATAGCAATTAGGATGTACAGAATTTATGAAGATTATAATATTGTATTTTAAAAGTATTAAGCATGGAAAACGAAGAGGTGTGAACATATAAGAATAAAAATATGGAAATCAATAATAAAAATATGGAAATCAATATATTTTTAAGATACATAGTCTAAGATTTTCCATAACTAAGAAATGTAATATACAATCAAACAATAAACTTTCTCAATCAACAGATAATATCATGACGATTTAACAAAGACTTAGAATGTTATCTCTCATTTGTTTATTATAAAACTATTGTAGATATAAGAATATAAATATGAAAATCAATATGTTTACAATAATATATTCACGTTTTAAAAAAAAATGTAATGTATGTAGATATCATGATGGAGAAAATTTCCTAATGATCATCAATAATATACAAATATTTTGCCTATGTAATAGTACCAAATTATCCCAAATTAATTGTAATTAGCATTAACGATGGATACAACGATTAATGAAATTATTGCAATCTGAACATTTCATAGGGACTACCAATAATAATTATAATTTCCAGTAAAAGTATATTACTACTAATTAAATCTATTAAATAATGAAATAAAAATTCTTCAAATTGTATCAATACGTATTTTTATTTCATACTAAACTTCTATATTATTTAACTTTTTTGTAGGATTCTATATTATGGACAATTATTTTTATTTTGAGGAATTTTATTAAATAATATTGAGGACTTTAAATTATAAAATTGTATTTAATAATTTAAAGTTTTATTTTTCAATATGCAGTATTTGTCTATGCTCATATCTATATTTCGATGTTTACTTTTTAATGGTTATATTTCAATTATTTATTATGAGAATTAATTTTATCAGTAGTTTTAAAATTGCACTTAATAATTTAATGTTTTGTTAAGTTCATCATGCAGTATTGTCTATAACCACTATCAAAAGTCATATAACTCAAATGTCATACTATTATTATCATAATTAAGTACTATTACTATTAATATAAATGTTATTTATGAATTTTTGTCCCATCTATGCCCCTATTCAGTCACAGGCTTCTCAAAGTCTTCGGTCTTCAAGAAAGACCACATTTCGGCTTCTGACAATTGTCTTTTCTATCAGATCCCATAATCTGTAACCAAACTCTTCATGTGCATAACCCAACATAACTTCTAATAATATATTAAATTAAATCAATGGAACAATTAATTGTGTCTATTCCACTCCCATAACTTCTACTTTAATTGAGTCTATTCACTCATATCCTTTCATATCCCTCCCACATAAATGTTAATTACAGTATATGCATCATTGCATTTCTAAAATTAAAATAATAATCTCATGTACAATGCTCTTCCTCTATCAGTAGTCATGCAATCTATATCTATACTCCTATAAATGTGTGGATGTGAGGGTAATGTTTTTCATTGTGAATTTCCTACTTTGACACTAATCTATTTCTTGGATGATTAGGATTGATGGGCATGTTTGGAAAAAGGCTTCAAAAAATTGGGTAAAAAAGGAATGCCAAAATATAATCAGATTAGCAAATGATAGTTAGGCTACAAAATGATTACCAATTTTTTTCCCAGGTTATTATCTATACTCCTATAAATGTGTGGATGTGAGGGTAATATTTTTCATTGTGAATTTCCTACTTTGACACTAATCTATTTCTTGGATGATTAGGATTGATGGGCATGTTTGGAAAAAGGCTTCAAAAAAATGGGTAAAAAATGAATGCCAAAATATAATCAGATTAGCAAATGATAGTTAGGCTACAAAATGATTACAAATTTTTTTCCCAGGTTATTAATTAATTTTGGCATCTTATTAATTATTAATTAAAGCTATTCATTATTGACAATTAAACACTAACCGCCTGGTTTCCTTCTCTAATTTTTAGTCTCTGCTATCATCCTAGCAAAAAGGAATATCAAATTACAGCCAGATTTGCAAATAATAATTAGGCTACAAAATTATTATCACTTTTTTCACATGTTATTAATTAATTTTGGCATCTTATTTATTATAAGTTAAAGCTATTCACTACGGACAATTAAGCACCAACCCCTTCATTTCCTTCCCTAATTTTTATTATCTGTTATTATCCTAACATGTCGTACACATGTAGCCGATTGAACCAAGAAATGAAGAAAGCCAACGACAGGTCTCCTCTCCTCCCCTATTCGAATCCCTCTTCCGTCAAAATTTGACACTCCTAAATAAGCCGACAACATGCTATCTTTCCCCGTATCCGGAGAGCTCCAATCGGACGCCCACAAACCATCCGGAACTCTCCCCCACCCGAATGCCCCTTCCGTCAAAATCCGCCGCCCCGGAGAAATCCCTTCGCACGTCCACAAACCCCTAGAACCCAACCCAACACGTTGCCTCTTCAACCCCACCAACGACCATCTCTGGTACACATTGTCAGCTCCACTGCGAAATGTGGACAAGCTCGAGATCTCCGCAATCACAACCTTAGAGCAGTTCAATACTTACTATAGGTGATGTTGTGGGTTTCATCATATTTTTTTACCGTCGTGTTATGTGTCTCAAAATTTCCTTGCGTCTGTCATTTCATCAAATTAAAACTGTACGTAACCCAAAAGAAAATATTAAAATTCTGCCTGTTAATAGTTTTTTTGCACATTGATAGTTTTTTAGTGAAGTTAATGAATTTTCTAAGCTTGTTGATAATTACCTGATACCACATGAAATAATCTAGTTTTGTGACCTTTTGTGGTCTTATTGCCTCTACGTTTTCGTCCCATGACATGTATGTCAACATCTCGGATTAACATATACATATATACGTAATAAGTGATTATTTGGTTACTGATACAATGAAAACATTAAAAATGTAATAGTACATAAAATTGAAAAAAGTGTACATTTTTATAGATGAAAATTTTGAATGGTCACTTGAAGACAGAGAGAATTTAATTAATAATAATTAGTTAAATATTAATTTATTTTATTTTATTTAATTAGCTTTAAAAGTGTGGATCAAATGTAACAAATTTTTAATTGTGAGTTAATAACTTTGTACTCCAATGATATATAAAACAACATAAACCAGATAAAGAGTCTGGGTAAAAAGTAAACATTGAAAGATAAATAGAGGCATAAATCGGAAAAAAATGAGGTTAATCGGGTTTAATGTAACCCGCACATACAAAGTTGGATGTAACTTCAATCCATTTAATCAATTCTCTGTCTTTCTCGGGTATTGAATATACATTAAATTCATTTATTATCTGACATTCATGGTTGCGAAAAAAGGTAGAGAATGAATATCATGATAATCCATGTATTTATTTTGTTGTTATTTGTTTGCTATATAGTTTCGAAATTACGGGTGGCAATGCATTGCGAGTGTCAAGTCTGATAGTTACAAAGATATTTAATGATTTCAATTACATGTATTTGATGTATGCACAAATCTTTGTAGAACCAAATCAGTTTCCATTGCCATGTATTCACATACAGGTAAGGAGATGCACAACATTTCCAAAAATTGATCTTTAATTTATGTTGGATGCATTTCACTCAATTCATGTTCTCCTATGTTGTGTTTTTAATTTTGACTGAATAAGTTTTGTAGTTTTAAGTTCGGAGTATGGCATATTCACATATTGTCATCTAGATTTTTGATAGTGGTTACCAAAATAAATCAACTTGAAAGGTAAAGAATTAATTAATGCGGATTAGGATAGAATAAAATATCAAGAGTTTTAGTATAGTTTTTCGTTACTTTCGAAGGAAAAAAGGATAGAGATAACAAGATATATTAATTACTGTATTTTAAGGGGTCAGCAGAGCATTAATGTACTTAATATGGAAAGACAGAATCTGGATATGATTCGACAAAGCTTCTTTGATGGCATACGATCACATGAGCTTTGGAGGTCCTCATGTTACCGTGCAGATGATCGAAGAAGCCGAAGAACTATAGAGAAATGATCATAAAGAGTCGAACAATGGTGATTCAATTCCTTTTAGAATCTCTTATTTGTGGATACGTAATTTATGTTAAAAAAATAATTTTCCAATTTCCATTTGTGCTATGACTGAAATTGTATAAACGTCTATTCCATTAGTTTGTTCTTATTTAGAGACTTCAGTTCAAAGCAAATATTCTAATATTACATGGTTCATTTCATCAAATATTTTGTTCATTATTTTTTCATCAACAATATATGACATTAGATTCCAGAATTTTGGATTTTGTAACAATCATCATCTTCGATTAAATTGGGTAATCAATTGTCACAAAAAAAAAACTGCTTCCACGTGCGTCGCACATGTTTTTTACTAGTATTTCAAAAAAATGTCATATGTCCACGTGCAAGACCTCAATACATTTTTTTTCTATGGTAATAATAAACATAGCAATTTTATGGCCTAAAATTTAGGATCAACCACATGAGAAAATTAAATGAGAGTAAATAAAACAATTTCTTTCTTTCATAACGTTGAAAGAGCAAAATCACCAGATATCTAACATTTAATCTTGCAACTCAAAATCTGTCCAGGTAATTATATAAGAATCATTCATTTAATCCATATATTAGCCATGTTTAACAAATTACAGAAAATCTTTCCATTAATCCGTCCTTTCGTGATGCATATTTCATATATCCAGTGCTTGAAGATCATCTAGCATATTAAAAACTGTTTCTTTTTTCCTCACTTGTTCCCAAGAATCAATGTACGAATACTTTGCTGTATCTTGGAGAAATTACAATGAACAAGGATTATTCTTATGTTCCTTTGACAATTTAATTCATGCTTTTTCTTGTTGAAAATGCTCTGAACATAATGTGTATAAATGTAGATGCATATATAGACAAAAACATGCTTTCATGGTAGACTCCATATGGAAATATATATGCAGGACAGGAATGGCAGAAGAAGCACAAACAAGCCAAAAGCATGAGAAATCGAAGATAAATGTAGTACCATTCCAAGACAGCAAGAAAAAACATTGCCGCTCTTCATCCTCGCTGCCAACCTCACCAATTGCCCTGAGGAAGTCGGGAAGCACAAGATACAGCTGCTTGTGTTCACCAACCACGCATGCCGGTTCCTTCAGGTGTCGACACCACAGAAACGAGGGTCTTTCCCACGCTAGCATATCTTATGGTTCCAGGCTCTCCGAGTTATCCACCAAAATATAAAGAAACTTTACAGCTCACATAGGTGTACTGTTATCTTATTATTCTGGACTTGCATATTGTTATAGCTGTATGTCATACAGTTTACTGATCTTGCTTGGTTTCCACGAATATTAAAAAGGATTCTTGTTGCAGCATTACTTTTCTACATATTATAATATTATGGAAATCTAGTGGCCAAGAAGTTTCTCTGAAATAACATCAAAGTTGTAGCATGATAATTTTCATGGAACAAAAGGAGGCATCCATTTAATACTCAAATACATAGAATTCCAGAACCATTTCAGAGTACATACAACACATTTATCAGTAGCGCTGACCCATCACTACAAGAGGACGCAAAATATTGGCTGATATCACCAAAAAGCGTGACTACCTTCTGATATCAATAGGAGGTGAGCAATCCGTGTTTCTTCAATACAAATAATAACGTCAATATTGCTTAGGATCATCACCTGAAATCACGAAATAAATGTGAGAAGGGGGCAGAAGTTTTCGAGCGTGTCCCCTCCAACGCTCAAGTCAGGCGAGAGGATACGAGAAAATATATACTTGTAAGTAAGAGGATTGTGAATCCCTGAGTTGATACCCCAAACCTGGTATTTATAGGCAGAGATCCAAGAGTTACCATGCAGCAACACTCCTTCCATGTTTATCCAAATCTTGTCCAGATATGCTAAGATCTTGTGAATACAATCAAATCCCAAATATTGCTCCGCGGATCTAGGACTTACCTAGTTTAGGGGACTCAGTTTCCTTGTTGTGCCAAGTATCAAGCAGGGAATGAGAAGAGCTCGGCCAATGAGCTCGGTTCCCAAAAGAGGTTGCCGGACAGTTTGACGAAGGGCCAACAGGTGAGGTGAAACACGTCGGCCAAACATGTCGGTCCTAACAAAGAGTTTGGAAGAACAGGTGAGGTCTTTTGAAGAAGGTCAATTAATACACGACGGAGCTATGTCGGCTCATCAGGTGGCTTTTTATTAAGGGGTATCATTGGCAGCTAGCTTAACATATATATGCTTGTAATTTATGGACACTATACATCCTCCTATGATGTACACCTGAAGGAAATTACTCACATATGAAGACACTCATATTCTTCCATTTCTTGCGGTATCATGTAGTCCCGACAAAGGGGGCACGTGGTGTTCCAATCTTTTAACCACTTTTCGAGGCACAACTTGTGGAAAATATGGCCACAAGAAACACAGTTAATCTCTCTGTTTGGCCCGAATTCCGTCAGGCAGATAGAGCACTCTTGTCAGGGCAGGAGCCGCACATGAAAATTGCTGTCGTTCGGTTTCTGAACTCCTCCATGTATGTTTTGGAGGGCTCGACTGAGAATCCTTCCCAAGGTGCAATGTGGATGCCAATCACATGCAGTACATGGCGCACAATTTCCTTGAAGAAGGAGATAGATATTGCTGCATTTGCTAGAATTATACAGAGGAATCCAGCATCAGCTTGAGTTGGATAAGATGATATAGCCATTATCTGGACTCAAGATATAAAATATTTGGAAGAATCATCATAATATACAAGAAAAATTCTACCAAATTTGACCACCCAGTACAAAAGAAAAAACACACACATTTACTTTCTAAGTTTCTAGTGAGTCATGATAGCACACTTTGTCAAGATAAAGTCTCTTACCGAACACACGACACATCAGATCTGCAAACAAAAACAGCAACTTTTGTGGCAATGCAAAAACAGGGGACATTCCATTATACAGAATCCAACTTTGCTTTTTTAATTCTTTTTCGTTTTCCATTCTCTTCAAGATTTTAACTGGCACAAGTGGCAATGCAAACAACAAAACAAGATCATGAGATAAAACAGAACTACAGGAGAAACAATCAAGACCAAACTAAACATCGTGAGAAAAGAAACCAAAAGATCTAAAAAAAATTACAAATTTGAGGTCACTCAGAAGAACTCAAATACCGTAAAATATTTTATTTTTGTTTTCCCAGGACAAAGCCGGAGCTTTTGTAGGGGAGACGGGACGAGATAATCAGAGTTAACTTACAGGTTAAAAGATGGAACTCCAAATTGATAGTCTACGACCCGGCTCCGTTTTTTAGATTAAAGCGACCGCCCCGGCTTGCTTTATGATTTAGATTGAAAAATAAATAATGAAATTGGTAATATAGAAATATAGAATGATTAATATATACCAATTAAAAAAAAAAAAACAATTCGTTGATACGCTTGAGTACCACTAAGGCGAGATTAACACTGTATCTTGGCGGTATGTTCTTAGAAAGAATGCCAACGAATCAAAAGTATGGAGCTACAATGGAGATAAAGGCTGGATTTGTTTGAAAACTCATCGAGTAACGATTTCTAGCTAACTTCCATTCTTCCTTGCCTCGTTCTCTATCAACTTTAATACTGCCTCCAGGTATTGATGATGACTATTACTGTTGTTAATACTGCCTCCAGATATTGATGATGACAATCATTGCTCTTGTTATTGTTGTGTTGTTTACTGTGAATATACTTGAATGCGATCTGGTTATTATGTTTACCGTTTGATCCATCACTATGCACTGTACATGTTCGATAAAATGCTTCGTTGTTTAGCTGTGTTGCTATGATACCAACACGGCAGCTCAAACAAGGTATGTATATCAAAATGTGCACCGCATTCTCAAAAACTACAGGATTTTAAGTAGCTAGGACACGGTTGCATCTATAATATGTTCGTATCTATAATAAATAGGCAATACGGCTAAGTTTGAAGAATTCATTATCTGAAAGTTTGTATCGTCATGCAGTGTAACACGTATTAGTATGTTATTAGGCATATGTTTTTGTGTGTGCGTAAATATGTGCATCACTTGGAAGGACTTTGCCTATTACTCTTACTGATTTTCAAGTGTTTGGTTGATTATGGCAAGCAAGGGATATACGAGCCCACAGGGAGAAAAATGCATGGAATTTACCGGAGATTGTCACAAGTTTGTAAACAACTGCATACGATGTCCCGTGATAGGCCCAGTAATACCTTGATGATGAAGGTTGCTGAGATACAGAAGAACAAAAAAACAAGAAACCCAAAGAAAAATAAACTTTTTGTGGAAGTTCCTGAGTCAAGATCTTATCTTGACACGGCAACCATGCCAATGATAATTTTTGTTGTGGGAACTGCACTATTCGCGAAGCTCCTTATGATGGTATTGTTTAAATAGTATATTGTTGATCCTTGAACTTTTTTTAAACACGTCCTGAAAATTGGCCAATTCGACCAAAAGTTCAGAAATTCATTTTATTTGCCTTTGAGGGAGTTGATCTTGCCACTTGGAACAAATGCTCATTGCTAAACAATAAATACGATGAATCAAAACATTTTAAAATGCACAAGAAACTTTATCCAAAAGTATCCTCTTAGCTTTGCGTATAACGTGTTTTTGAGTTCATATTTTTTTAACCAGTATAATTGTTAGCGCTTGATTTTGTCGAAGCACCTCAGGATTTTAAAGGCTTAATAGATTGTCATTTTGCTTTATTTGGAACTCTCTGCGTTTCTAAACAAACCCATCATATTTATGAGGTTTCATTTGTAATTTCCAAAAGGACTGACATTTTTACTAGCGGTTGTCCGGGAATAACTTACTTCTTTATTTGTTGATTTTCTTTGTTTCCTGTGCTGCCTATTGAGATGTTGAAATAATGAGAGCTATGTATATAAATTTATATGCGTGCAGTATGATGATTCCACGTCCCAGGAAAGAATCGAGCGAAAGATAAAGAATGCCCCTGCTGGTCAGGGAACAGTTAGAATGCTTACTCGTGAGGAATGGGACAAAATTAAAGATCTTTCGCCAAGGACTCCATTTGAATCCAAGCTTGCTCGTTCAAATGCACGAATAAGGACGGGCGAGCCATTGCACTTGGTAAAAAAAAATTCTCTCTTTAGCACATGATTTAGACCGATTATTCCGTCATAATCATGCCCATGCCGTATCTACGAAACCACCTTGCGTCATTCGGCCTTCCTCCAACTCTTTATTCCGCTTAGAAATACTGCCGCTTTGTTGAGTTGCAGCCTTTTATTTTTCTTCAGTCTGCTTACAAAATAGTCATCCAAAAAACTTGAGTGTTTTACTTGTAATCTTGCAGGAAGATGTGAAGGCCTGGACTATGGACGTGTTGACAGATGGTCTTACACGAGCTGAGGAAACTGCCAGACGTGGATCCAAGTAGTTGCAGAGCGATTTAATGGATGTTGGGTCCTATATTGCAATATTCGAAAATAAAGGGATAGCATTCGTCCAGTGTTCTTGTAAAGAATTCGAACGTTAGGCATATTAAGCAGACAGTTTCCTCCGTCTGCTTGTTGCAAACAATTACTTTGAAATCCTCTATGTATATTTTCTTTATTTTCAGAATCATTCATTTCCAAGGATTGTTTTGATTACATTCATGAACTCACTCAACTCCTCGAACGTATTATTTATTACAAAATATTAAGTATTATTGCCATAGAAAAAACGAACTACAGAATACCAATATTTATTTTTATTTATAATCCTTATCCTTTCAAGAATTAATCAGGAGATGATAGAGTTTGCTTTTTTCTTCAAAATAATTATAGTTTTTTCTCCAAATCGTTGTACAATATATTTAGTGATTGTGAAACTATACAGCATTAACTCAGTATTTATGTATTGCATTTGTTCTATTTATGTTTTATCAAACAAAAGTATATGTTCTGAAGTGTCAAAAGAAACTGCACGCAAAATTTGTAACCAAGTTATTAATTTTGTACTATATTAGAGAAGGGAGGAGTGATGAGTATGAATAAAACACTTGATTCATTCTTTTCAAGAGAAGTGGTACCCCAAACTTGCTCTCCTATAGTTTTTGCCATTTAAATATTCACATTATCAGGTCTTTAAATAACGCAACAGGGTAGTACTCTTAGGCACAGATCAATCATTGGATGATAATATTCTTATCAAATGATTGATACCCCCACAATACACTGCCCCATTGAGATAACAACTACTCAACCGGTCTATATGTACCACATAAATTTCATTCACATCAATTCAAAGAAAAATAGGACGAGAAATTAGCATTATCATGTGTAGGTTGGGGCAGGGGTAGGTAGCTAGCATGCATGGCTTGTAAATGCTAGATGATTCTGCAGACTTGCGACTCATCATGAACTTTTGTATACATCTATTTTGGACTGTATAAGTTATTTATTTTTGAACAGATGAGATGACCATATATGGTGGATGACAAGGACCCATCAAGCACTCTTTCTTTTGGTGCAAAAAGCTTGACGCACGTATTGAAGCCCTTTATTGTTAATTAGATCAATCAAACAAGAGATTGCTATAATAACCATTTTGATATGCCAGAAAATATCATTCATAATTTTATAGATTTATTTTGTATTCTATTGTATGTAGCTGTGTCTGATAGTTAATTTGGTAAATATTGATAGAGCTTGTTGTGATTAGCTAGAGAGTAGTTAGAATTTCATGTGCACCATTTTATTTTATTTTTTTCAAAGGCATTTTGTGCTTAGCTCGTATCTCTTGGCTGTTCATATGTTTGTTCATTTTTCATCCAAGTTTTAGTCCCTTGTTTTTTTACAAGCTGAGATCATGTAGACCAATGAAACACTTGATGGATCAGATGCACTGTGACACTTTCAGATTTTGGGTTCTTTTTTAACTGTTTACCATAACTTTTTTCCCAATTCACCAAACTAACCCAAGTGGTAAGTGTTGGATCAGATGCACTGTGACACTTTCAGATTTTGGGTTCTTTTTTAACTGTTTGCCATAACTTTTTTCCCAATTCACCAAACTAACCCAAGTGGTAGTCATTTACCAAACCAAAGTAGCCCACTCTTAATCAAGAATCTGTTTGATGTTAGCCTAAAAATATCATATTTAAGGACGACATAAAATAAACTTAATCATAGCGGGTTATAAACTCATGGGTATGTATGCATTTATATATAAATCGAATAAAATAAATAATGCAGTACGTAACATATTGATTGTGTGTTTGTCTTTTATTCAAAAATGGGAGAGTGCTGAGTAGAAGTTGAGGAAGTGAGCGACAGGTTTAGCAGACTTTACGGGTCCATATCTACTTGTAAGCTTCCTACCATCAAATTTCCCTCTTCACGAATCAAAACCAACTACCAAACCTCCACACAATACAAAACATTCACTTCTGACAAACTGAACAATTTTATCTCTCTCATTACTTTTTTGTTTAATATAAGAAGTACTTATTAGAGCCCATGGAACAAAAAATATCATTAATATCACATTTTCTTGAAATATGATTGAATATAATATGAATTTTCAATCTTAGTTTGTTTTCCGCATGATGCCATTATGCATCCTTTTTTTTTTGACAATTCCTAAACTAGTGGGGGACGAGATCGAACTCAAGCCGTTTACAAGAGAATTAGGATGACAACCACTATGCCACGACCCCGGTCGTCCATTATGCATCCATTTTGATCTTTATCTTGATAAATAAAGAGGGGATGCTTATATACTCGATACCGGCTAAAGCAAGGTTTAGTGACTCAGCATCTACTAAATCATAGTTGGATGACGTCATATATTAAGTATTCGAATATATGAATGATAAATGTAATGTCAATCATAATAGATGTATAATTTATATCGGACATATGCTTTCTGTCTCGTGAACTTTGGGGTTTTCTCCAGGGATCAAATTCAAACACCATAAGACAAATCAGATGTAGATCACTGGATGACAACAAATTTACAGTAATATATATATATATATATATATATATATATATATATATTGTTGGGTTTTGGCCCATTACCTTACTTGTCTGATGGGCTTTGGCCCTTCTCCCTAAAAGCCCTAAACCGTGTACCCATTTCCCATCTCAGACTTTCCCTTCATCTCCCCCCTCCTTGTCCAGAAGCTTCCTCTCTGCCTCTTCAGCTGGTTCGTCTCTTCGAAAATCTCACCATCCTCTTCGTCTTCCTCTTGCCTTTATGTTGGCCTTGGGTTCATGCTTGGGAGGATGGCCTGAAACCCCGAAAATCCCTTGGAGGATTTTCGTCCCCCCCCCCCCCCTTTTGTCTTCCTGTCTCTGGTCGTGAGTTGTGGTGCTCTGTGTGGCCGAGTTGTGTGGAGCTCTGAGTGGTGGAGTGTGGTGCTGTGTGCGCCTTGGTGCTGTGTGCGCTGACTTGTGCTGTGAGTGTAGTGCTGTGTGCGCTGGCTTGTCCATGTGGTTGGTGCTGTGTGCGCTGGCTTGTCCTAGTGTGGCGCCGTGTGCGCTGGATTGTGCTGGCTGATGTGTGTGCGCTGTGTGCGTGCGCTGTGGTGCTCTGTGAGGCCGAGAGTTGTGGAGCTCTGCGTGAGTCCGTGGCTGGTGCTGTGTGCGCCTTGTGCTGTGTGGCCGTGAGTCCGTTGCTGGTGCTGTGTGCTCCTTGTGCTGAGTGGGGTGCTGTGTGTGCCTTATGCATGAGTGGGGCTGTGTGTGCCTTGGGCTAAGTGGGGTGCTGTGTGTGCCTTGTGCTTGAGGGGTGCTGTGTGTGCCTTGTGCTTGTGTGGTGCTGTGTGCGCCTAGTGCTGTGTGTGCACTGTGTGTGGCCGTGGCTGAGTGTGTGCTCTGTGTGTGCTGAGTGGCTGAGTGTTGTGGTGTCTGTCGTGGGTCTTAACCTTTGTGGTGGAGTGCTTGGTGGAGCCGTGTGTTCGGAGCTGTGTGCTTCGGGCAGGAGGCTTCGGGCAGTGGGGTCTTCGGGTAGTGTCTTAGGGCAATGTGTGTGTCTCCCTTTTTGGATACGATACCTTGGTTCCCCGGTGACGACGTTGGAAGGATACCCAGCTCGACCTGAGCCCTAATTCCTTACTCTTGCTTTGCATTTCAGTTTATAGTTTTATTAGTTGAAATTGTATACTGTGATCTGTTTTTTGTTTCTTGATTGCAGGCATCAATCGGGATTGGAAAGCGGAACGAAATCCTTACAGTGGTATCAGAGCGTTCCGTGCCTGGTGGAGTGTTCGGGCAGACGTCGGGCAGCGGCAGAAGACTTCGGGCAGCGGCAGAGGACTTCGGGCAGTGGGCAGAAGACTTCGGGCAGCGGCAGAGGACTTCGGGCAGTGTGCAGAGGACGTCGGGCAGGAGCTGTAGGCTTCGGGCAGACCTCGGGCAACGACTGGAGTGCTCGGTGGTTTCGGGCAGAGCTTGGCAGGGCCTCGGGCAGCAGCAGCAGACCTCGGGCAGCAGCTGTTGACTTCGGGCAGCGGGCAGGAGTGCTCGGGCAGCTACTGGAATCTCGGGCAGATTCCGGGCAGGCGCTTCGGTGTTTCGGTCAGTGTGGTTTTGTCACCCCAGAGCTTTGTCTCTGGGTAGTAAGTGATTATTTAACCCTTAATCATTTTACTATCGTGTTTCTAGGTGTAATTGTGTCCCTTACCCGTAGGAAAATCTCTATCGGAAGCCCCATGCTCGTACACCGTTGAGTGTACTGTGATCTTGTGGGTGATAGCGATTCTTCCTCCCTTAGCTTGGTTAAATTCTTTCATTGTGTGTTTTGTGCCTTGTGGTCCTTGCTTCTGCTGATTGGTTGTTGAAATTGTGTGTGCCTCTCTGCTTAGTGTGATGGCTTCAATTTCTGGATATAACATTTGAACCGTTTAATGGAAAATCTGATTTTTTCTATATGGCAACAAAAGATGAAAGGAATTTTAATACTGCAAAAGGTATTTAAAGCTATTGATGGTAATTGGGCTGAGAACATTACTACGGTTAAGAAACTTGAAGAAGACGAATATGCTTATTCTATGACTCTAAAAGATGTGAGACATGTTCCTGCTTTGTGCAATAATTTGTTGTCTTGTTCTGGATTAGAATCATGTGGTCTTGAGGGTAGATGGGGAAATGGTGCTTGCAAAACTGAATCTGTATATGATAATGTGAATTCTGTGACTAATGACTTGACTAATCTGTGCCATAGGAGATTAGGTCATATAAGTTCTAAAGGTCTAGAGAATTTGCATGAAAAAGGTTGCGTTGGTAAAGACGTGTTGTCTTGCATGCCTTTCTGTGATTCGTGTGTTTTTGGCAAACAACAAAGAGTGAAATTCCCGGATTTCCCTTCCCCTAATGTGACTATGAGTTCTGTGCATGTTGATGAGTCTGTGTCCAGTGCTACTCCCTGCGAGGTGGAGCATTTAACTGGTGTACATGATTCGTGTGTTAATGAACCTGAAATTCATGGAATGCCTGTAAATCATGGTAGTGTTGTTGAACATGAACATGTTGTGCATGATGAATTGGTTTCGATTGAACATGAAGATTGGCATGGTATAGCTTATGCTATTAGTTGCTTTAGTAGGTATATGACTAATCCTAGCTTTGTGCTTTGGAATGTTATTCAATGGTTGTTATCTGTAGGTGATAATCTAAGTGATTATGTGTTTAATCCTGCTGATATGTGTACTAAGTGTTTGTCCCTTAGTAAATTTCAATCATGTTTAAATTTTTTAAAATTTTATACTGATGATTGATGCATGTTTGGTCCCTTGGTTAGTGTTTTGTAACCTGCTGTGTGCTCGTTATAAAACTGTTACCCTGGTTACTTTCCCACTTTAACTTGCTGTGTGCTTGTTATTATTTTTCCTTTGTCTGTGCTGTGTGCTATGACAGGAAATTGGTCCACACAATACTGTGTGTGTTGTGGGGACCCTTTGGGCGATGATGAGTCATCTATTGGGTTATCCTTACGTCGAGGTGGAGCCGGTATTGTGCCAAGGTGGAGATTTGTTGGGTTTTGGCCCATTACCTTACTTGTCTGATGGGCTTTGGCCCTTCTCCCTAAAAGCCCTAAATCGTGTACCCATTTCCCATCTCAGACTTTCCCTTCATCTCCCCCCTCCTTGTCCAGAAGCTTCCTCTCTGCCTCTTCAGCTGGTTCGTCTCTTCGGAAATCTCACCATCCTCTTCGTCTCCCTTTTGCCTTTATGTTGGCCTTGGGTTCATGCTTGGGAGGATGGCCTGAAACCCCGAAAATCCCTTGGATGATTTTCGTCCCCCCCCCCCTTTTGTCTTCCTGTCTCTGGTCGTGAGTTGTGGTGCTCTGTGTGGCCGAGTTGTGTGGAGCTCTGAGTGGCCGAGTGTGGTGCTGTGTGCACCTTGTGCTTAGGGTAGGTGCTGTGTGCGCTGACTTGTGGTGGAGTGTGGTGCTGTGTGCGCCTTGGTGCTGTGTGCGCTGACTTGTGCTGTGAGTGTAGTGCTGTGTGCGCTGGCTTGTCCCTGTGGTTGGTGCTGTGTGCGCTGGCTTGTCCTAGTGTGGCGCTGTATGCGCTGGATTGTGCTGGCTGATGTGTGTGCGCTGTGGTGCTCTGTGAGGCCGAGAGTTGTGGAGCTCTGCGTGAGTCCGTGGCTGGTGCTGTGTGCGCCTTGTGCTGTGTGGCCGTGAGTCCGTTGCTGGTGCTGTGTGCTCCTTGTGCTGAGTGGGGTGCTGTGTGTGCCTTGTGCATGAGTGGGGCTGTGTGTGCCTTGGGCTGAGTGGGGTGCTGTGTGTGCCTTGTGCTTGAGGGGTGCTGTGTGTGCCTTGTGCTTGTGTGGTGCTGTGTGTGCACTGTGTGTGGCCGTGGCTGAGTGTGTGCTCTGTGTGTGCTGAGTGGCTGAGTGTTGTGGTGTCTGTCGTGGGTCTTAACCTTTGTGGTGGAGTGCTTGGTGGAGCCGTGTGTTCGGAGCTGTGTGCTTCGGGCAGGAGGCTTCGGGCAGTGGGGTCTTCGGGTAGTGTCTTAGGGCAGTGTGTGTGTCTCCCTTTTTGGATACGATACCTTGGTTCCCCGGTGACGACGTTGGAAGGATACCCAGCTCGACCTGAGCCCCAATTCCTTACTCTTGCTTTGCATTTCAGTTTATAGTTTTATTAGTTGAAATTGTATACTGTGATCTGTTTTTTGTTTCTTGATTGCAGGCATCAATCGGGATTGGAAAGCGGAACGAAATCCTTACATATATATATATATATTACATAATTTGAAGACAGACAACAAATACACAAACATTTTGTGACACTGATATCCCTACAACCTTTATCAAACAGCAAATTATTCTTGATATATTTTAATTATATGACCAATTGTTTCTGGAAAACTATGCGATCAAGCCGTAAAAACGCCTCGTTTAACTTAAAATTGATTAAAAAAGGAAATCTAAAGTACTTTAATACATAAATAAAAATGATGGTCCCAACTCATGAAATCAAAATTGTTCGAATAGAGTCTATAAAAAATTTAATATATTGATTTTTAGTTAAGGGTATGATAGCTTCCTCATGTTAAATATGATGTTATGCCCAGAGACAATGTCATAGGAGTCCATTTATTCATACGGAATGTTTCACATCATTGGTGACAAAGACGGATTCACCTTGAGTTACGGGGGAACAAAGACTCCTTAATTTATATTTTCCCCCCTTAAAAATATATTTTGACCTCCTAAATTTTTTTTCCTTCTATTTTTATATTTTTTGTCTCTCTTACTATATTTAGTGCATGCGTCCCTGATTGATGAGATGTAGACCCGACCAAGGGTCATCATCGACCCTGAACTGATCCGGAATCGGACCGTGGTCAACGAGCCGGTTAACCGGGTCAACAGTTCGAAGGGTCAAACCCGTAACCGGCCCATCTATAGAAGGGCCGGCTAAGGGTCATAATTTTGCTAACCCATGAACCGTCGGTTAACCGGCGGTTCAAGGGTTATTTTAAATTTTTTTACATTTTTAATTTTAAAATATATGTTATGGTGTAGATTTGAACTCATGACTTCCAAATTGAATAATTAGTTTCAACCACTAAGTTATAAGAGCCTTGTTGATCTAAATATAGTGTTATAATTTATATATATTAACCAAACAAATATATCTTACACATTTTAATTATCTGAGCTTGAATTTATTTCACATTATTGTATAATTTAATCCATGGATGAAAACATCAAACACATTTTACACTTTATTTCAAATTTTAATAATATTTAAATTTTGTTTAAAAAGTAAGGGTCAAACCGTAATCGTAACCGTTGATTAACCGTAAC
Organism: Haberlea rhodopensis; assembly: GCA_907163345.1. Lineage (NCBI taxonomy): Eukaryota > Viridiplantae > Streptophyta > Magnoliopsida > Lamiales > Gesneriaceae > Haberlea > Haberlea rhodopensis. The sequence continues at coordinate 66,260 of CAJQUN010000854.1, forward strand.
CGGAACCGTCAAGGAAAGTTAAGGTTAAAGGTCGATGTTTTTTAAACCGTCGAACCGACGGTTCTGAACCATGGTCGGGTCTAATGAGATGCACCTAAACAACCTCATTGAACAATCCCGTTATTCTAAACTCAGCACAACGTTTATTTTTTACACACCCAACGGTACTCTTTATATATGTATAGATAGACATATCAAACACACGTTCAAACCAACGAAAACACCAAAACAAAACATTATTGAATGGCATTAAATACGACCAATGTTAATAGTAATAATATATTAATATTAATATTATAAAGCCTTGGGTTCCAGTGCTTCCTCTGTCATCTTCCTCGTTGGCCCCTTCTCTTCTTCTTTCGAGTTTCGACATCCTCTCTCACACACACTTACACACACAGTTGTAATCATGTTACTGTAAATACTATTATACACAGAGATACTCGATCAAGACTTATTTTTTCTTACCAACTATAAATACCCGTCATCATCATTAATTCTCACATAAATAAACAATATTAATAAGAAGAACCCTACTCTAGCCTCTCCATTCTTTTGCAAATTAATTCAAGAAACGAAGATGGTGCAAATGCATGAAGTTGCAGATAATGCGGAGGAAAAGGTGGAGAAGAGGGTCAAATTCTGCATAAACGATAACATGGACGTGCTGATCGAAATACTCAAAAGGCTGGACGACCGTTCCCTCGGCGTGGCGGCGTGTGTGTGCCGCCTGTGGAGTGGATTGACTCGTAACGATTCCCTCTGGATGCATCTCTGTTTTCGGCACCTTTCGCCGCCTCCGGAAGGCGTAAGGACGGTGATCTCGGCGCTGGGAGGATACCGGAGGCTGTACATGGTGTGCGTGAAACCGGTGCTGAGAGTGCGCGGCGGAGGGGAGTGGGACTCCGAGTGGAGTAGGCATGAGGTGGAGCTTTCTTTGTCGTTGTTCTGTGTGGACTATTATGAAAGGTTTTTGCTCGGCGGCGGCAGAATCGGTGGTGACTCAACCGCGGCGGCGGCCACCTCTTCACTCATGTTTCTGTGCAACCCTGTGGTGAACTAAAAGGAAGTATAATATTTTACTGAATTTATTTCAAAATATACTCAATTATTATCCATTATTAATGTTTACTTTCTGTTCCATTCATTTAAGAAATCATTATAATTTTTCTTTTACTGTACCCTTTCTTATCTTTTGTTTGGTTATTAGTTATTAATTAATATTTATTAATCATATATATAGCAATTTTCATCTTAGACATTTAATATCTGTTTTTAGAAGTAAGAAATTAGAGGATGGGGGAGCCTTTTAACTTCATCAATTAAATTTACAAACGATGTCGCATTTAATTTGGAGGGGTTTGAATTTCTTAAAGATTACTTACTAGACAAATATTATGTAAAAAAGATGATATTTTATTAATTTAATATATAAAGGTTTTAAGTGTAATTGCCCACAAAACATTAATTTTATTTAGTGGTGTCAAACGGACGGCACGACCCTTTTAATCGTGCCGGCACGATTCAAAAATGGGCACAAGAGGCCGTGCTGTTTCAAGTTTTTTTAATTTTTTGGCTTAGCAATCGATCGCTACACTTAAAAAAAAAAAATTTACCGTTTCGTCCCGTGCCGGCCCACGGGCCGGCACCCTATGGCCCGGCACAGCCCATGCTACAGTGTTGTGCCTGGCACGGCACAGCACTGTAGCAAAACGTGCCGTGCCGTGCCGTGCCGCTCCGTTACGTGCCGTGCTCGTGCCGTGTCTCGTGCCGTCCGCTCCATTTGACATCTCTAATTTTATTACACTAATCTTTCACTTCTACCCATGATTCTGTGGTACATTGTGTATGCCTTCTTAATAGATGAGCTACAGTTTTACATTACTTCTAACTTGTGATTCATGCCTGACATTTCACTGAAGTTGCCACACCTTGAAGGACGAACACAAACCTGATTTTTCAACACAGTAGAGGTTATTAAAGCTAAAGTAATATACCCAAAAACCACCATAAGCTAAGCCGTGCAGACCTCTCAACATCACTTGGAGGTAGTCCTGATTTCGAATTTACTGCAAATATTACCAAACAACAAATAAAGAAAGTTTTTTGCTAAAATTATCACAAACTATAGAGTATAGAGTAAAAGAATTTAACAAATCACACCTTGCATCTTGGAGGGAGTATAATATACTAAGATAAGCACCCAGAGTGTTAAGTCCTGCGAGGCCAACCAAAAAGATTAAGCTTATGTAATGAAATGAGATAACTTAATAAATCATGGAGTTGATTATACCAGTCGGGTAAAGGGCCAAACACATGACTTTCAGGTGTTATCAAAGCATGGCCCTTTCCGTACACACTGCGGGTGAACAATCCTGGTAACTCTGGAAACTGACATAAATAAAAAATGAAAGTTTGTAACAAATCATTCATGTATATATGAATTTGAATAATATTCCTCAAGCAACAACATAAGGGATTCACCTCGAAGATGAGCTGGTGAAAGTGTGGGGGTTGGTGGCTTTCCAATGGAGTGGCTGAGAGTTCGAGATTGATGGAGCAGAGCAAAAGCCTTGTTGCGAAAATGAGCTTCGCAAATCACCTGAAAATCAATTTCATGTTAGCATAAATATTTCATCTTCAATTCAGTGGCATGGCCTTTTTAATGGGAGATGAATCAGCTGCCAAATACTATAACACCACATAATCTTTGAATTGCATTCAGTATATTTGACCTGACTAAATTTCAGATTAAGTCGAGTCCAATATGACTCAACAAATTGGAGATATTGGTAGCTTAATGATGTGTTTGAGGGGTAATTAGGAGGATACCCAAACTCCAGAAAGAAGAATAAGAATAATGAAATATTTTTGATAGAAAAATGGCATAAGCCTTCGTTCATTCATTCTTCATTTATATACATCTCTCTCCCTTCCCTCTACAAAGAGCATCTTTAACAAACTAACAGAATGAAATGATGATAACAAACTTAATAATCAGAATTTGTTGTAACCATAATATCAGTGCTTGTTGTGTTGGTTATCATGGAATCTTTCTCTTGGTTCCATGAGTCTTCCAGAAGGTTGATGGTGTAATCCTGATGCCATCTCGGTTCCATCCTCAGTCGTATGGGTCTGCTGTGGCTAGTAGCATTTGTGTTCGTATCAATTTCCCCCTGGTCATCGAGACAGACCTTGTCCTCAAGGTCAAAAGATGGATAGGCCTCTTTGAACTCTTGTATTGGGATCCAAGTTGATTCTTCAGGTGGGGATTCTTTCCATTGGATCAAAAGCTCTCTTTGTGTACCTTGATCAGTTTGTATATGTCTTGTATTGATCACCTGAAGAGGAGTGATAATAGGATGATGTTCGAATTCCTGCTGTGACAATGGTAGAGGGTGTAAGTTATGGTTTTGGTGGTATGGTTTGAGTAATGAGACATGGAACACTGGGTGAATACGAGAGTGAGTGGGAAGTTGTAAGCGATATGCGACGGGTCCGATTTTGGCTAGAATAGGATATGGTCCATAGAAACGACGGTTTAATTTGGAAAAACGTTTGTGGCGTAATGAAGTTTGGCGATAAGGTTGTAGTTTAACTAGGACTAAATCACCCAGATTGAATTGGACGTCACGCCGCTTTTTGTTTGCGGTTTGAGTCATTCGATTTTGTGTGCGTTGTAAATTAATTTTGAGGTCTCTGAGTATGTGGTCTCGCTCCATGAGTGTGTGTTCTACGGCTTCAACAGTGGTGTTTCTTTCTTGATAAGGGTGGATAGGAGGTGGTTGTCTACCATACAATATTTGAAATGGTGAGTAGCCTGTTGAGGAGTGAAATGATGTGTTGTATGAGTATTCTGCCCAAGGAAGAAATGACAGCCAAGAGTTGGGTTTGTCCATCGTGAAGCAACGTAAATATTGTTCAAGACCTCTATTTGTAACCTCGGTTTGCCCATCTGTTTGTGGATGGTTGGCTGTGCTAAAACAAAGTTTGGTTCCATATAATCTGAATAATTCTCTCCAAAAATGACTTACGAATATGCGGTCACGGTCGGACACTATAGTCTTTGGAATGCCATGAAGTTTGCAAATATCTGTAATAAAAACTTGAGTTACCAATGGCGCTGAAAATCTGGAAGGTAATGCGGAGAAATGGGCATATTTAGAGAGACGATCCACTACAACCATAATTGTTGCTTTGCCTCCAGAAAGTGGAAGACCGATAATGAAGTCCATAGAGACGTCTTCCCAAACCATACTTGGAATTGGCAGTGGTTGAAGAAGGCCCGCTGGAGCAGAGGGTTGATATTTTGTGACTTGGCAGGTGGGGCAGGAGCGGATGAATTCTTTGATATCAGTGCGCATATTAGGCCAGTAGTATAGGGGAAATATGCGGGTGAATGTCTTGCGGAAACCGCCATGTCCTCCGATGAGGCTCGAATGAAAATCCGATATAATTCGTGTTTTATGTTGTGAATCTGTAGCTATCACAATACGGCCATTAAGGAATATAAGGCCCTCTCTGATGGATAATTTGGAGAATCCCTCCATGTGAGAATTAATTTTGTGGAGCAGGCTTTGAAGTTCGGGGTGTTGAGATGTTTCAAGACGTAAATCTGCCAATAAAGGGTCGGAAATGGATGTGAGCAATAGAACATGTGGTGAAGTATCCTCGTGAAATGATCGAGACAAGGCGTCTGCTACTTTGTTGGTGATACCTGGTTTATATTCGATAGAGAAATCATACCCCAATAATTTGATAAGAAATCGTTGTTGAGCCGAAGTATGTATTGTCTGTGAAGTCAGTTCCCTTATGCTTTGTTGATCTGTGCGAATAGTAAAGCGGCTACCCATGAGATAGGGTCGCCATTTGCTGACAGCTTCGGTGATGGCAAATAATTCAAGTTCATAAGTTGATGCGGCTTGCATTTTGGAGTTGAGTTTCTTGCTGAAATAAGCTATAGGATGTCCATTTTGATGTAGAACAGCGCCGATCCCACTGCCAGAAGCATCAGTGTCTATTACAAACGGAAGTTTGAAGTTGGGTAAAGTTAAAACTGGTGTTTGTGTTAAGGCAATTTTGAGAGCTTGGAATGCTGATTCCGCAGTTTCTGACCATGCGAATGAATCTTTCTTAAGTAAGGCTGTCAAGGGAGTTGCGATATGAGCGAAATTTCTAACAAACTTTCGGTAATATCCTGCTAGGCCAAGGAAAGCTCGAAGATTCTTGAGTGAAGATGGTGAATACCACGACTCGATCGCTTGAATTTTTGAAGGATCTGGATGAACTCCCACAGAATTGACAATGTGTCCAAGGTATGCAACTTCGGACTGGCCAAAAACACACTTGGATTGTTTGACGAACAACGAGTTGTCCATTAAACATTGTAAGACCAATTGAAGATGGTGGATGTGATCATCTAGTGAAGCACTGTAAATAAGAATATCGTCAAAAAATACAGTTACAAAGCGACGTAAATAAGGTTGTAATATAGAGTTCATGAGGCTTTGAAATGTGGCTGGTGCATTTCGTAATCCAAAAGGCATTACGATGAATTCGTAGTGTCCTTCGTGAGTGCGAAATGCTGTTTTAAAAATGTCTTCTGGAGCCATACTGATTTGATGGAAGCCAGCTCTCAAGTCGAGTTTCGAAAAAATTGTTGCGCCATGTAATTCATCTAACATATCATCAACAGTTGGCATGGGAAATTTATCGGGTATAGTAATTGCATTTAGAGCTCTGTAATCGACACAAAAACGCCATGTGCCGTCTTTCTTTTTTATTAATAAAGCTGGAGAAGAGAAGGGACTCGTGCTGGGTCGAATAGTACCCGAATGGAGCATGTCACGAATGAGGTGTTCTATCTCATTTTTTTTGGTAATGGGGATATCTATATGGTCGAGTGCTAACTGGTGAGGTGTTGTGTAGTAATGGTATGCGATGATCGGTAGTTCTATGTGGTGGTAATTTGTCTGGTTCTGTAAAAATCGATGGAAATTCTTGTAATAGGGATTGAATATGTGGATGAGTGGTATATATTGGTTGTAGATATTGGTGGGATGGTTGGGATAGTGGTAATATGTGGAAAAAAGAGGCAATTGATTTTGTTATATAATCGTTTGAGTTGATGAAATTGAACTTGCTCCAGATTTGCAACAGATTTTCCTTGCAATGTTATTTTTTTGTTTTGGCACGTAAAATGCATGGACAGACGTTGGTAATTAGTAACAAAATCACCTAGTGTGGCCAGCCATTGTACTCCAAGAACAGCTTCAGCACCTTGAATCGGTAACACGAAAAATTCGACGGCGAATGAATGTCCTTGAATGGATATCTCCACTGTGGAACACTGACCTAAACAATGTAAGGTCTCACCATTGCCAACCATGACTGTAAAATTAGGTGATGGCGTAATAGGGAGCCCCAAATGCTTGGCAAGACGTTCCTGTATAAAATTATGAGTGGAGCCACTGTCAATCAGTACCTGAATTGTCGTGCCGTTGATAATGCCTTGTAGTCGGAGTGTTTGTGGAGAATAATGGCCTGCTAGTGCGTGATAACTGATGGCTGGTGTTGTTGTTTCCTCATTTATGGTATCTGTTTGTTGATCAGGATTATGAGAGAAGTCAAGGAGATCATCTAGCGTTGGTTCCGGTGAATCTTCGTCCATAATAAGCAGATAAATCTTGCCTTTACAATTGTGATTTTTGTGGAATTTTTCATCGCAGTTGTAGCAGAGACCTTTGTCTCGCCTTTCTGCCATTTGAGTTGGTGTGAGGCGACGAAATGGGAGTTGTGTGCGACCTGGGTTCGTAGTTGGAATGGTGTTGGTAAAAGTGGTGGCGTAGTTTTTGTGATGAAGTGAGGGAATATGCGTGGTTTAGTGGACAAATTGGTCATATCAAGGAATTTATCTTCCATAAGTTTAGCGATGCTAAATGCTTGAAGAAGTGAGGTTGGACGATGTAGACGGACTTCACGGCGGATGTCGGGTCTGAGTCCAGATTCAAAACATCCACGTAAAAAATCTGGGTCAGTACCAGAGATTTGGTTCGAGAGGGCTTCGAATTGATTATGATAATCTCGTACAGTGGTATTTTGGGTGAGTTTTGATAATTCTCCTTTAAGATCACGATAATCTGATGGCCCAAAGCGAGCTAAAAGAGCACTGGTGAATCCATTCCAGGAGTGTAGTTGGCGATTGATTTTCATCCATTGCCACCAAGCACGAGCAGGGCCTTCGAGGCTAAAGGATACCAAAGTGAGGCGCTGTTCTTCGGGTGTTTGGTAAAATTCGAAGAACTCGTCTATTGCAAATAGCCAACCATGGGGATCATCCCCATTGAATTTTGGAATTTCTAGTTTGATTGAACGGAATGGGTTATGGGTAGTGTCTGAGATATTGACATCACCAATGTTAGCTGATGAAGACGATGCACCGTTTAAGGTTTTAGTGGTGGGAGGTATGGTAATGGCCGATTCGATGGATGATAGTTTAAGAAGGATATCTTTAATGGCAGAACTGATGTTGTTTAATTGATCGTCATGGTTGTTAAGGCGGGTGAGGTATTCATCCATTCTTGTAGAGGTTCGAGTACCGTCGGCCATGAAATGAGAAATAGCTCAACGAGAGCACCAAATTGGTAGCTTAATGATGTGTTTGAGGGGTAATTAGGAGGATACCCAAACTCCAGAAAGAAGAATAAGAATAATGAAATATTTTTGATAGAAAAATGGCATAAGCCTTCGTTCATTCATTCTTCATTTATATACATCTCTCTCCCTTCCCTCTACAAAGAGCATCTTTAACAAACTAACAGAATGAAATGATGATAACAAACTTAATAATCAGAATTTGTTGTAACCATAATATCAGTGCTTGTTGTGTTGGTTATCATGGAATCTTTCTCTTGGTTCCATGAGTCTTCCAGAAGGTTGATGGTGTCATCCTGATGCCATCTCGGTTCCATCCTCAGTCGTATGGGTCTGCTGTGGCTAGTAGCATTTGTGTTCGTATCAGATATACATTAAAAAAAGAAGAAGCTTAGAACAATGTCACTGTAGCTTTATATTTTTAATTTGTTTTCCAAAATATCTGGTTTAAAAATATCTTACGGTTTGATTTTGATTCGGGAAGATAAACCATTCGAAACCAATGGATTCATTTTTTGTGAATTCAAAAAAGGCACAAGTAAGCCAAAAACATTCCTTCAAAGTTCACTGAATATCACATTTACCAATTATCAATGCCAAAACGATAAACTGACATGGGAGAAGATGCACAAAGTTTTATTTTTTAATCTCTATTACATTCTTCTCGGTAACAATCTGTAATGTTACATGAATACAATGATTCGCATCCAGAATCTCCAACTACAATCCCCCTCCCCACCACCATCACTTTACAACCTAAAAATGAATCAGAAAATATATTTAGAAGACAAATAATAGGACTTTGGGTCATACAAGGAACCTCAGTTGAAAATTTTCAATTATGTTGTCCGTGGAGCATCTTCTGAAGTTCAATAGCTTGCTGCTGCTGATCTGGTGGCAGGAAACTGAGCTGTCCAGTGGCCAGATTCAGAACTTGCTCAAGCAAGGCAGAAGCTACATCAACGGAAAGTTGGGTGTGTAAAGAGTTAAAAGTTGGTAAACATTATTATTTAAAAGAAAATCTATCATATTTTGTATGTCTACACATCCAGTCATGCAATCGTGTAGAACCAAGTTGTGCCACAAAGTTAGAAATCTCGGTGATCCGTTGAAGCTGCTCTCCAAAAGAACAAAAAAGAAAAAAACACATGAATTGGCTATGAGTCACAATCAGGATAAAAAGAGTTCAACCTAGAATTAAGCTCGAAGTTTCGACATGTTTGCACTTTGGTGACAGTTTTCTATACAAAGAAACACAAAAGCATGCATATTTTACAAAATAAACAAGAGCATGATTTGCAAACTGAGGTTTTTCCATAAAATTTCGGGGGATCTTTAATAAATGTTGCAAAATGCTCACTTTACAGTTAACTATTCCATAGAACACATTTTCAGCTTAAATGGAGAAGCAAAAGGCTGCAAGACAAAAAAATTACTTCAACTCACAGATGGTATTGCAACTATTTTACTGTCTGAGATGGAGAGACCAGTTATTGCCCACACATGTTTGCTTCTCTTCATTTGACATTGTGTTTGCCAACATATTAATAGAGCCCAGTATGAAATCGGCTGAGAGAGTCTTCCTGAATATTGGTAATCCCATACCATAATGGATAGGACTTCGAGGGAAATTTTGTACGTGGTTCGGAGTCATTCAACTGGATAATGAAATATATAATATCATTAGAGAATCCCGAATGCTGCCACTGATGGGCATGGCTGTCTCAGCTGGACAATCATCATTAGTATAATAATGACTATATGTTGATTGAGGCAACATTACTTGTTTCTCGCCTCTCATCTCTCTCAGTCTGTGCTACACCTTAAATCTTTCTTGTAACACTACAACTGTTGAACCAACCACAGATTAATTTCCAGATCAACAACGCAGCCACTTTAACGAGAATCAGGTGACCATGAATTGAAAATTCAAGAGGTAGAGGCTAGCGCAATAGTCTTGATGGAGGATAAATTAAGTGATGTAAAAAAAAGTCATTAAAAGGGAAAAAGCTTATGTGCTATAGTAGAATAGAAGGAAGATCAGGATCATCTTGTCTTGGCCACTCTTTCGCATTTCTAGTTCCAATCTTGGTCATCCAATGGAGGAATGAAGGACAAAACAAAGGCTAACAAGATTAATCTGTCAGTTGAAACTGATAAAAATATAGTTCTGCATTACATATATAATCAGTAGCCAACTACTGACAGTCCATATATCTTCAAACTTTGCTGAATATTGCAACACGAAAAAATGTGAATTCACTTCCCCTTAAATGGAGGTTATCCCCAAATGGGGTACATATTTTGTGTAAAAATGTGAATCATGAATTCTCAGAAAAAGCCGGAAAAAAGAATTCCAATGGGACAGTATCAAAGCTCATTATTAAATTAAATTTATATCACCATTCTTGAATAACTTGAGATGTATGACTGCTGTAACAAGGTTTCATTTGAGCTGCATAATTAAAACCTGAAATTAAGTACACAAGTTAACTTCCATAAGCTTTAACATTGATCGAGTCAAGAAATAACAGGTTAATATCATTTTTCTGAGTAAAAAAATAATGAACCTTGTCCACACTAATAACAAAGGATTAGCGTCCCCTGACAAAAGAAAAACTAATTCTATCTACTTTTTTAGGAGAATGAATGCCTGATCGAGGAAGTTCTTGGAAGGAATTATCAAAATTTATGTCCATAATGCCCAATTGGCCAACGCATCCACCACTATATTTGCTCCCCTAAACTCATGAGAGAGAATTAATGGACTGAGAAATATAATTTTCTTTTATTTGGAGAACTAGGCACATTAAAACTGTCATTTGGCATATTCAGATTGGACCAGCCGCAATGAAATCAAAGAATCTGTTTCCACCCAAATCATAAAATGTTAGATCAATGCATATCTGCGTGAATATATACTCCAAATCATAAAATGTTCAGATCAAAGTTTGCTCCAGTTCGCGAGGTATCCAAATGCCAAAAATATAATTCGGTACTACGATAGTCATCTAAGTGCTTTCACATGTCTAGCTGTGAAGCAGGGTCCCCGAGTCCTCTAAGTTCGAGAGCATCAATGAATCTATAATGCATGACTACAAAGTTACAAACCATCTTTAAAAAAGCTCAACCAATAAGGTATTGGGAACAGATTGTTGACGTTCAACTTATAGGTTATCATTCTATGAGCGGAAACATTTATTCATTTAATCGAGGAACACTTTACATTGCCCAATTGACTACATGTCATGTCATGGCCTGGGTCGCTTATTTCAGGAATGGTCTCATGGATCAATAAAAGTAGTCATGGCTGAAAAATTGTAACAAAGCCATATGAGGTGCAACGGGTATTTTTCGAATGACTTCATTTGGTGATAACGAGTGCATAATGTTAACCAAGGCCTCAATTTTGGTGCTTCATAATCACTAGCCGTTACTTGTTTACACATTTGAGAGGTAGCACGAATTAGGGAAGTTGAAGTTAACAAGGTGATAAGTTTGTGTAGTCACTCAGGTCAAGTAACTCTGTACTCGAGATTGTCAATAATAAGACCGATTCCTTGTCTTCCATACCAGTAAACCAATTACAACTATTAACCACTAACGCACTTTGCTTTTATCAAATTTAGGACATTGTGTAATCATAAAGTAGCATTTTATCATGGAGACATATCTCGAGTTTTTATGGATGCCTTAGCCGCAGACCAAGTGAGCGGAGTGGTCAAGTACTATATGGAATAGGGTTAATCAATACAACAGTTTGGTATCTAATAAAGCTAGAAAAAAAACTCCGAAGAAAATATGCACCATACATTAGAGTTGTCACAGAATCTGCAACTAATAAAACTCCATATTCTTTTAAACTCAAATTATCATCTGGACACTTTCATTGTTAAGTCTTAGTAAAACAATCCACAATGTTCAGTACAGCTTATTCAACACATTAATTCAAAACAACAATCTCCATTTGCACTTTTATCTACCAGAACTACTGCAACTCCTCATGTAGAGATATTATACCGTCCCACAGTATTACAAGGATGCAACCTCTATGACCATAGCCAATTGGACATAAGATATCAAAGATGCTTGGAATAGTTTATATGAATGCTAGGGGGTGATCTGAACAAGTTCAATGTTAACCATTCGTGAACATACTAATAGTTACCCCAGCACTCGTATATTAAATAGGTAGCACCTCATTACCGTATAGTATATAGTTCAAAGTCCAAAAAAATTATATAATTAACAAATTGGATGGACAATCTCTTACCAAAAATAATTGGTTAATTGGTCATTGGGTCCATTTCCCTCATCCTGCAATGGCAAAATTCAAGAGTCAGGCATTAAGATTTGGCAGCTTCATAGTACTTGTATGATAAGGCAACCTACTCAAAACATGATAAACCATAAGGAAAAAAAAAACCAAGTCAATGAAAAAAAGTTTAGTCTTCGGAGGGGCTACAACAAAGCATCGAAAAGAAAAGTAAGAAGGGAACTAATTAAGTAGCATAATCAGCTCACCACTTATTATTGTAGGCCGCAGCTTACAATCTTTTTAGATTACCATGGAATTACCATCCCAGTTGAGCAACTTGCTAGGATATTGAAAACAGTGCATGTCTTCCATCATCAGAAGATATGGTTCCTGTTACGTAACTCCTACACGATGGAATCCGGCTTTTGTCTCTTCTAGGAACTGAAATATATCAGTAGGTTGGTTTCTATCAATTGATTTGTCAGTTTTAGAGATTTCCTTTGCAAGCATTACATAAGTCTGCTTACTAATACGGCAATTCTTGGAGTTCATAGTGTGAAGAAGATTCAAGCAAAATTTCGATTCCCCCTCCTTGAGCAGGCCATCAATCAAGATGGTCCACACAATCTCATCGTTATTCCACTGTTTATCAAGCATGTTCTCAAACAACTCTTTAGCCTCTCTCCCACATTTTCTTTTGCAGAGAGCACATGTAAGTGCTTTATAAATTGATAGGGGAGGACTGAATCCAGTAACAATTAGCGCATTCAGTATATCAAGAGCAGGTTCAACTCTCAGACTCTCGCAATATGCACTGATCAGAGAACAATATATTGCCTCATTAGGACTCAACCCTTTCTCTTCCATGTATTTAATCAACTGATCTACCTCATAAATTCTGCCATCATTACACAAACCAGCAATTAAAGTTGAATATGTATCGATAGAAGGTTCACAGCCAATCTCAGTCATCCTTTCCAGGAGAATACGAAAGGTATCTACTTTAACACTCTCTTCATCTGAGACATGGCTACATAAAGTATCGTGTTCATCTACAATTTTCTCTGCAACCATGAGACATTCCTTCTGCAACCCTTTGAGCAGCACAGAGTACGTCCTATAGTTGGGTTGGCAGCCCGAATTAATCATCCGATGAAGCAGTGAAAATGAATGATGCAGTCTACCAACAGTTAGAAACCCATCAATCAATGAAGTATATGTCACCTGATCAGGATGTATGTTTTTCATCTTCATTTCTTCAAGTAACATCTCTGCATTATCAACCTGGCCTTCCAGACACAATCCATAGATTAACAAACTGTATGTATACAAGTTCGGTGAGCACCTTCTTTTCTCCATTTCATAGAAAATTTTGAAAGCAAGATTAGTTCCACCATTCCTGCAGAATCCATCAATTAAAGTTGTATATGTAATCACACTAGGTATCAACCCATTTTCTGTCATCTTACTGAACATTTTATCCAATTCAAATAGCTTTTTCACTTTGGATAACCCATTGAGAACAGCATTGTAAGTCTCAATATTCGGATGCAATCCAGTCACATGCATCTTTCCGAGTAAAATCAATGCCTCGTCAACTTTCCCGTTTTTGCACAAACCATCAATCAAAGTGGTATAGTTCACCAGATTTGGGCACAAACCTTTTTGCATCATTTCCTCAAATAGCGCAAATGCTTCATCAAGTATACCCCTTTCACAAAACCCAAAAACAAGTTCAGAATATGTCCATCTATCTGGTTCACATCCATTTTCTTTCATCACCTCCATCAACCTCCTAGCATTATCCACATGACCACATTTAACATACCCATTAATGATTGTGTTATATGAGACTATGTTAGGATGGGGTCCAACCTTCAGCATTTCATCAAATAGAACCATTGCCCTCTCAACATTTCCAATCATGCAGAAACCCTTCATCACGACGTTATAAGTTTCTGTATTTGCCAAGTGACTATGTTGATCCATCCAATGAAAGAGTTTTAAAGCAGTATCTAGTTTTCCTCTCTCACAAAATTCATTTATCAGAGCATTGTATGTAATGGATGAAGGAACCACACCATTTCTCACCATCTTGTGGTACAATCCTATTGCTACCTCAGGCTGACCAGTCTTTGCTAATCCACTGATCAGAGATGTATATGTCTGCACGCTGGGAATGCAACCTCTCTTTCTCATGCTACCCACAAGAACAATAGCCTCATCAACACGCGAAAGAGCGAGTAATGATGCTATGGGAATTGTGTACGTGTACACTGTCGGTTCAATGCCATTCTTGATCATCGCCTCCATCATCCACAAAGCCTCATCAACTCTTCCACGATGACATAGCCCATTTATCAGCGTAGTATATGTCACTGCATTTGGATCAATCCCTTTCTCTACCATCTCATCAAAAACCCCAAATGCCTTATCCAAATTTCCGTTCCTACAATGCCCAAGAATCAAAGATGTGTAAGTGAACACATCTGGAAGCATTTCGAACTGATAAATATGAGTCATTATAATCTCCACCTCCTGTACCTTCCCCTTCTTGCTCAAAATATTGATCATTGTATTCAAAGTCAACAAATTAGGTTTGATCCCATTGCTCAGCAATTCTTTGTACACATTCTGGGCCTCAACGACCATTTCAAATCTGTTAAATTGAATCAAAAGAGTATTATAACAATATAAACTGTTAAAAAGGCCCATTTTAGCGATCTCGTTCAATGAATCAGCAACCCTCCTAATCTCTGCCTCGTCTTTACAAGCTTTAATCATCATGATTTTAACATGGTCTGCAGGGGCATGATTCTTATCCTTCACAAGCCTATTCAACATGGATATATAACAGCTCATATCATGTTTGTAGAAACGCTTCTTTGAAACCCAGAAAAAGAATCGAAGAACAGAGTCTGTGCAATTGTGGGTATCAATAATTTTCACGACGTGATTGGGTTTTAGCTTTGAAGTCAAGGCTTTAAGGTCGGAGCTTTCCAGCCATGGGATTCGCGGATTCGATAATATATCACGGACTCTACACACTATATTCGAGAAGTCCTGATCCTCACGTCGACTCTGATTACAGAGGTCGGGTTTCGAGGAGAAACTGGGAAAAGGGCAGCGCCTGCAGTTGAGAATTAGAAGCGGAGAACTGGGTTTAAGGGGCTTTAGCATTTCGAGAAAGGCGCCCCCGCTGCTTGTGAGACGGTGGCAGAGACAAGAGAGCTCGTAGATTATCTATGCAGAGAAGAAGGGGGATTCCGTAAACTGTGGTGTTGCCACATTGATGGAGCGGGGAACATGGAAGAGAGCAATCCACGTCGCCGAAATGCGAATTTTGGATTCATAGTACAGTATCAACGAGCCGATACACCGATGAATATATTTTAAGCGACCGAAGGTTTCTTGCAGACATCAGTTAGTTTCTACGGCAAATTAGCATAAATCCCTAAACCAAAACCCAATGATAGTGTTATATCAATCCTCGTAAACATAAATTTACATATTTACCCTTAAAGAACTATCTTGTTTTCTTCTCCAATTAATTATATCTAATTTTCTCTCTCTCCTCTCCATTACATAAACTTTATAATTCTTCCTTGTGTTCTTAATACTTCTTTTAATTAGATATATCATGCAATTTTTTTCTTGATTTTATTGCTAGTAGAAAGAACAACAAGGGAAGGAAATCAAGTATGCAGTTACACAGAAGCTTCTTGTGTAATTTGTGAGCCTCAGTTATTTTTGGTAAGTGTTGTAGCTTTAAAACTCGACAAATTGAAGGTATATAGATATCCTTTGAGTTTATGAACTGAAATTGGGGAATTGTTACAATTACATTCGAATTTAAGTTGAATACCACAAATTAGATTATATAGTACCACAAATTAGATTATCTAGTACTACAAATTAATATATATAGTCTCACAAATTAGCATATGTAGCATCCCATATTAAATTATATGTAAGTAAGCAACTCCAATCTGAATGTTTGGTCCTTGCTGATTTCAGCTTATATATGACAACTTCACTTGTACTAGATAAATTGTTGCATGAAATTGGGGAATTTGTTTATTTCCTCATGTTACATCTTTGAAACATTCTTGCTCTTTTTTCTATTTATTTTAGCTTTCCCACATTGTCTTGTCACTTTATCTCTATATTTAGTTATCTCAATTTTTTCTCTGCTCCTACTGAATTTTCCAGATGAATAATGGTTATTTGACTATTGTTAAACATTATCTTAGTGTGTTATTATGATAGAGCTCGGTGTCCTGGCAAGTAAAAAATTCTTGAGACATAGATATTGATACATTTTGGCAAAGTTGTGATTGCCTTCAATGCTGGTGGTGATTGGTGATAATCTTGTTTTGCACGTTGAAACGAAAGTAATGACTCCTAGCTCATAGCAACAACTGCTACGCCCATAGCCACATCGGCACATGCTATTCCACATGGAGTTGAAGTTTCTGTTGAGTTTAAGCAAGTTGAACTCCCAAGAGATCAAGATGTATAAAAGGGGTCCAAAATGTATACACAATTGTATAAATGAGTTATGTGTTGTAATTCTCTATTGTGATTTAATGAGGCAAGTTCAATTGTTTGCCTCCATTGAATGATATAATACATTGTAACTATTATGTTGTATATTTTGGTAAGAAAGTTTATACAATTATGTGTTTTGTAGTAGATAAAATGACTCTTTGATGCAAAATAGTAGACCAATTTTTAAATTTTCATGATGTGGTTAATACATATGGTGCATATTAGTTTATGTGAATATTTAGTACCATATTTAGTATATATAGTACCACAAATTATGTTATGTAGTAACACAAATTGTGTTATATAATTTCACAAGTTAGCTAATATAATACCACAAATTAATATATATAGTACCACAAATCAGCTTATATAGTACCACATATCAGTATATTTGGTACCACATAGTAGCCTATATAGTATTATATTGTTATTTAGTACCAAAAAAATATGTTTTTAGTACCACAAATTAGTATATTTTGTACCAACACCCAAAAGAGGAAAAAGATGCATCGCATGGCAAAATGTGTAGCGCTAGGACGTTGCCAAAGGTGGCTCCCAAGAGCTGCTAACTCTGAAATTTTGGTTAAAAAATCGGATTTAGTACCACAAATCTGAATATTTAGTACCACATATTAGTCTATATAGTACCACAAAATCAATATATTTGGTACCACAAATTAGTATATTTAGTAGCACAGAGTATCTTATATAGTACCACAAATTATATTATTTAGTACCAAAAATATGTTATTTAGTACCACAAATCAGTACATTTAATACCACATATTAGCTTATATAATACCACAAATCAGTATATTTAGTACCACAAAGTAGCTTATATAGTACCATAAATTATGTTATTTAGTACCAAAAATATGTTATTTAGTACCACATATTAACTTATATAGTATCACAAATCAGTATATATCGTACCACAAATCAGTATATTTAGTACGACATATTAGCTTATATAGTATCACAAATCAGTATATTTGGTGCCAAAGATTAGCTTAGATAGATGTGAACAATCTATTTCAAATTTTATATACAAATCTATAACATGTTATATATAAATCTAGTTGCAAATATATCAAGTTATATATATCATTACCATATACTAAATGCACGTGATACTAAGTAAGCTAATATGTGAACTACGTGTTTTCGCATGTTATATAACATAAAATGACATGTTATATATAAATATATTTACAAATATACCAAGTTATATATATCATTACAGTACATAACATGTGAAATAGATTATTCACATCTTAGATTATTTAGTACTACTATCATGCATTTAATACCACAAATCAGAGTATATTTATCATTACTATATACTAAATCAAAATATATATATCATTACTCTATACTAAATGTATGAGAGTTGTACTGAATAATCTAAGATATGAACTACTTATAACATGTAAAATACATAGTTCACATCTAAGCTAATCTTTAGTGCTAAATAAACTGATTTGTGGTATCAAATATTCTGATTTGTGGTATTATATAAGCTAATGTGGTACTAAATATACTGATTTGTGGCATTAATATAACATATTTTTGTACGAAATAACATAATTTGTAGTAATATATAAGCTACTATGTGGTACTAAATATACTGATTTGTGGTATAATAGATACTGATTGTGGTACTATATAAATTAAAATGTAGTATTAAATAAGATATTTTTGGTACTAAATAACATAATTTAAAGTATTATATTAGCTACTATGTGATACTAAATATACTGATTTGTGGTACCAAATATACAGATTTGTGGTACTATATAAGCATGTCAATGTGTCTCTCTACTACTAAACGACATGGTAATCTGCTAAATAAATAATGCACTGAAAGTACACATTATAATTATGTTATTTCACAAGATCCCAAAAATTTATTCATGTGTTCTTACATTAAACATATATAAATCATTATATTCATGACAAAAACTTACATTTCTTAGCCACAAGGCAACAAGTTCCCATTGGAAAGGTGAGGTGTATAATCTTTTGGCGCCAAGCAGCAATTGCAACTGGCTCGATTCACTATTGTGCCATTGCAAGCCATGTATTCCATATCTGTAATGTCCGAAATAATTATTAATTATGCAATTGAGTTAATTATGGTGGTTATATGATATGTCGAGATTTAATGTCCGAAATAATTATTAATTGTGCAATTGAGTTAATTATGGTGGTTATATGATATGTCAAGATTTAATGTCCGAAATAATTATTAATTGTGCAATTGAGTTAATTATGGTGGTTATATGATATGTCGAGATTTAATGCTTGGGTATCGGATTTCGGAGCGGAGTTGGGATAAATAATTTCGGGCTCAAATTTATCATGCTAATTAACACCGAAATTTTATTAATATAAAATTTGCATTAAATCGAAAGATTTAATTTTGTGATTCAAATAAGGACATGAAGGTAGGTGTGGACTGTACATGTGATGCACATGCACCAGTACACCGGGGACACCCCGATGTTCATAATTGGTCGGGAATTAATATATATCAGTGTAGGATGTAAAAACACATAACAAAATGTGTAAAACACACACAGATCACGGGCACCTACTAAAACGTGCGAAAACACGCACTTCTCGCGCGATCACCGACCACCGTGTACTTATCCGCTCCGTTCGCCGCCGTCCGACCACATCTAGACGAGACCGACCTACCACCGTGTTCACAACTCAGAGGCGCATCTTTCTATACCAGATAATCAACTTTTGGTGTTCGAAAAGTGGTTCGATTTTGATCTGAAACGGACGAAATCGCACAGACTAGGGTTTGAGCATCTTTCGTTCGAGTCCTTCGATTCTACACCAAATTGGACGAAGCTATATACCAAATCTCTTCCCCTCACCAGGACGAAGATTTCTACACCGGTCTCCGCCACTACCGCCGCCGGAGGTCGCCGAAATCGGAGGAAATGTGTGCGTGAACTGTGTGAGAAATTGGGTAAAAATTTGATATCCGATTTTCCGACTTTGCTTCGATAATTACCAGTTAATTTGAGTTCGTCAATGAGCTACTATCCTTGCTTGAAAATCTGCTGCAATTGATTCAAATCTTGTTATGTTGGTTTCACCTTCCTGCTGAATGAGTCTATCTATGCTGTTGAAATGAGTTAAAATAGACTACTGTAGAGAATTGAATTAACCTGGTATTTGGGCCAAATTCTTGTTGAATTTTGGGGTTTTCACGGCCGAAAGTTAAGGGACGTAACTGTTGAATTTTGGGGTTGTTTGGGCTTGAAAATCATGTTTGTATGGTGTTTGTTCATATACTTAAGTGATATTCAAGTGTTGGCTCAAAAGCCCTATAAGTTGTGTAGTAGGAAAGTCTACTTTTATGACTTAAAATATTGTAGTGTTTTGGTGAGTGTTGAGCTATGATTTGCGATGCTAATGACTTCGAGCCTGTGTCATTATGTCCATAGGAGAGTTAGATACATGTCAATGTGTGTTATAAGCAAGTATTAAATTGTATACTTATGAATATGCTTGAATATGTGACATAGCATAAATTGGTGATTTATATCACTTGGATGAGTTAATGATGATAATATTGAGTTGTTGAATTAAGATATTGAATCGATATGAATGGTATCGATTGGATTGTAAATAAACTAATATTAAGTGATAATTTCGATATAGATTCTTCATGCTTCTCAAGATGTCGGGATAGCCCATCATGTTGTCGACTACAAGGTACGTGGTGACGTACGAGCAGGTATACCCAGTATTTATATATTCATGCATACATGTATTTTAATGTGATGTTTTAATGTTCAGTGATTGAGTTTGATAATTGAGTTTAATACACGTGGAATGGTGGATACGTCGATGTACGTGATCCGGGTATACGAGTTGATTATTGATGCCTTTGGCATGATCGATATGCGAAGTGGTTGAGAATGAGATTAATTGATAGGTAGAGCTGCCTTCGAGATAAGATTCGTCATGATTGAGTATAAATGATAAATTGTGGTTATGTCGTATTTATTACATTGATGAGTATCATGCTTTGACTAATGATATTGAACATGATGTTTGTGCAAGTATATAAGATTGAAACAGGAACAGTTCGTGATAGCTATGCCGGTTC
Organism: Haberlea rhodopensis; assembly: GCA_907163345.1. Lineage (NCBI taxonomy): Eukaryota > Viridiplantae > Streptophyta > Magnoliopsida > Lamiales > Gesneriaceae > Haberlea > Haberlea rhodopensis. The sequence goes on from CAJQUN010000854.1 coordinate 86,854, forward strand.
GGAATTTGGAACAGGGAGTATACTTTTGAGTTTTGAATAATCTAAATTGTTGCATTACAATTTCGTATATTGATTTGTGAATGAATATTGAGTTGGAGTATGCTCACCCATGTGGGGGCTGTTTCTGTTGAAACAGGTACAACAGGTACTAAGCTATTTTGGGATATTGGTTCGAGCTTTGTTGGATCATGCCGCTTCCAGAAGCGTATATGAGTGTGGGTAAATAGTAGACGCTATTTATTCAATTAGATTGGTATTCATTTATTTGTTGCTCGTATGTGAGCAACTGGAAGCATGTATATGGACTGTATAAGGGTGTTGAAGCCCACTTTTGATGTCTTCTGAGTATTGTGTTTTTCCCTGGCTGGGAATTGTTTTGGTGATGTGTTTTATTTTGGGATAGCTCAATTTATGGGAGACTCTGCCCAAATTTTTATAAAAACCCACAATGTAAAAGTGGTGCAATGGTGATGATAATGGGTGAACCTTGAGTCTTATTGCTGAGTATTATTTATGTCATGGATAATATGTGAAGCATGTAAGGGTTCTTTTAAAATATGAAGTTTTTTTATACTCATACGTCGTCATAAATGCACTAATGACGAGTATAAGGGGTTGGGGTCTTACATTAGTGTATCAGAGCAGTGGTTAGCTCTTTGGGATGTTTAATGGCCTAGGGATGTGTTGATAGACATGTATATCACATACTTTTATGCATGATTGTAGTTTTTTGTCATTGTGACATGCCGCTTGCTATGTGCATTTTATGATATGAAGCAATGACAATTGGTGTTATTGCTAACCATCGTGATTGCAGGATCGTATGAGATACAATGAACATACATAATGAGGGTGGTATGGTTGAAAAGCCTCGAGTATGGTAACTTGTTTTATTATCCTTAGCTTGACTATGGTAAAAATGATAATGCCTTTTAAGGTGCGTGATGAATGACATCGCTGACGGTAAGTAATGTTGATAATAAGTGAACGTTGTTACTAGTAGAGGGATAAATGCATTTTATTGAGTTGAGTTTTGTGTACATGTTATGTATATGTATGTGCAGTGCTGAGACATTTGATTTTGCAGGAGAAATCAGAAAATGAGATATGCTATCTGAGAATAGGAAATGGCAGATAGTACTGTGCGATTGGAGTATGACAACAGATGATGTGACAATCGGGTATGTGTGTGTCATTTACAGGATGGCACAGGTACGTGTTAACGTACGAGCATGTATTGATATTCCTATTCATATTGATGTTGATTATGATATCTCACTGATTGTCAATGACTGATGATAGTATGGTGTCGCAGTAGTAGGGGAGCGACGTGTGGGTATAGCAGGCTTGATATTGCTGCTATATCGATTATATAGTTGATGGGTCGCGATGATGATGCGACGATGGGGTATAGTAGGCTTGGTGATGCTACTATATCGATTATATATTGTGTCGCAGTAGTAGGGGAGCGACGATGGGGTATAGTAGGCTTGGTGATGCTACTATATCGATTATATACAATGTGTCGCAAAGATGATGCGACGATGTGGTATAGTAGGCTTGGTGTTGCCACTATATCGATTATTTACGATGTGGTCGCCGCTGACGAGCGAGCGATGTGATATTGGGTCGCCACTGAGGAGTGAGCGATGTGATTCGGGTCACCACTGATAAGTGAGTGATGTGGTCGCCGCTGGCAAGCGAGCGACGTGTATATTTCAGGGTCAATGCTATTGAGTCGGTGCTAGGGAGAGCATGCGATGTGATTATTGTTGGGATCGACACTAGAATGTGTAATGTATTTTATGTGCCTCCACTATAGAGGGAGGGTGATGACTAGACGTTAATTTAAATTGACCTTGTTGAGTTGACGTATTGTGATAATCAATTGTACAGGTGAAAGCGATCATGGAGAGAGTGGATGGAGAGACATTATTGTTTTCTTTCATTTTTATTGCAGTGGATGCAATAGCGGGGTGTGATTGATACTGATATATTGATGACATTTCTTGGCGAGATAATGGTATGATTATATGATGATATTTGAGATTTATAATATTTGTCGCTATCATATCGAACCGATGGAAATATTGTGAATGCCGCTGATATGTCGAGGCAATGAATATTTTTGGACGGTCATATTATTGATGATGAGTATATCAATTGTGTATTGATATGAATTATATTTTGTGGAATATTTATGTTGAGAACAGGGACAGTTTAAAGGATCGAGTGTGGATCCACTGTGTACCGTAAGTGTTATGTAATTTTATTCATGGCGATTATAGATAGTATATGGATGCCAGTAGTGGCGATGATATTGTGCATGCCCGTAGTGGCGATGAGATTATGTATGCCAGTGTTGGCAATTAGTATTGATTTATATTGCTATTGTGTTAGCAATGAATATTAGGGTGCCGTCATTGGGCGATGAATATTGATGTGCTGCTATTATGTTAGCATGAGTATTAGTGTATTGTTATTGTGCTAGCGATGTAAATTGATGATGTGTTCATTTCAGATAGCTGTGGACCTTGTGTTATTGTTGTTCCTTGGGTACATGAGATGTAGGCCCAATGGGATATTGAAATGTTCCAGAGGAACAAGAAATTGAGATGATAGTTGGGTGATGAAATGCGGAAGTTTGATGCTTAAGAGCATGTGAGTACTGTGATGAACAAGATATTATGATGCTATTGTATATTGTAGATGATTTCATCTACAAAGGTATGAGACGAATTATTCGATATTGCTGTTGATGCCCTGTTTTAAATAGTTTATGCAAGTGATTTGTAAGGAACGATGGACAGTACAAGATAACTCATCCAAGTGGATAAGAATAACTGATGAGTGATGAGATAAATTTGAGGGATAAACAATATTATGATGTTCTGTGCGTATAATAGTGACGTAAGAATACGTGTTAGACCATGCTTTATGATTGATATTGATGATATGTGGTTGTTGATGCGTATAATATTGATATACGTATATGAGAATTACTAATGGTGTTTCTAGTAAAATACTTTGCTCTAAATAATAGTCAAAAGATGATATGAGAGGTTGATGTGTAAAGGCTCGAGAGTTCTGCTATTTCATACGGACAATTGTGGTGATGTTGGTATACGTTGCATACATTTGCAACCACACAGGTATGAGCTTAGTTATACGATACAATTGTTGATGTGTCGTCATATATTCTGCTACACACATGATATGCCTGGATTGCATGATTTAGCGGTTATATGATGATGTTAATCCCGTAAGGATTCATATGAATAAGGGTATTCATATATGATAGCTCATTGAGTGCTAATGTTAAAATATGGTAAAGTGATATGATTTGCAGTCTTGCGATCGTTGGTGTAATGGGCACATGTGTGAGCCGTGATGGTTCGGATGGCTGTCGTCCTACAGATGGTCAAGTCACTATCTTGCTTGAGCTGTATAACGATACGTAAAATTTTACAGTTGGATTTTCATGGTAAGCATGCGTTTAAATTTCGGGGTCGAAATTTTATTAGTTGGGAGAATAATAATTTCTGAAATAATTATTAATTGTGCAATTGAGTTAATTATGGTGGTTATATGATATGTCGAGATTTAATGCTTGGGTATCGGATTTCGGAGCGGAGTTGGGATAAATAATTTCGGGCTCGAATTTATCATGCTAATTAACACCGAAATTTTATTAATATAAAATTTGCATTAAATCGAAAGATTTAATTTTGTGATTCAAATAAGGAAATGAAGGTAGGTGTGGACTGAACATGTGATGCACATGCACCAGTACACCGGGGACACCCCGATGTTCATAATTGGTCAGGAATTAATATATATCGGTGTATGATGTAAAAACACATAACAAAACGTGTAAAACACACACAGATCGCGGGCACCTACTAAAACGTGCGAACACATGCACTTCTCGCGCGATCACCAACCACCGTGTACTTATCCGCTCCGTTCGCCGCCGTCCGACCACATCTAGACGAGACCGACCTACCACCGTGTTCACAACTCAGAGGCGCATCTTTCTATACCAGATAATCAACTTTTGGTGTTCGAAAAGTGGTTCGATTTTGATCTGAAACGGACGAAATCGCACAGACTAGGGTTTGAGCATCTTTCGTTCGATTTCTTCGATTCTACACCAAATTGGACGAAGCTATATACCAAATCTCTTCCCCTCACCAGGACGAAGATTTCTACACCGGTCTCCGCCACTACTTAAGTGATATTCAAGTGTTGGCTCAAAAGCCCTATAAGTTGTGTAGTAGGAAAGTCTACTTTTATGACTTAGAATATTGTAGTGTTTTGGTGAGTGTTGAGCTATGATTTGCGATGCTAATGACTTCGAGCCTGTGTCATTATGTCCATAGGAGAGTTAGATACATGTCAATGTGTGTTATAAGCAAGTATTAAATTGTATACTTATGAATATGTTTGAATATGTGACATAGCATAAATTGGTGATTTATATCACTTGGATGAGTTAATGATGATAATATTGAGTTGTTGAATTAAGATATTGAATCGATATGAATGATATCGATTGGATTGTAAATAAACTAATATTAAGTGATAATTTCGATATAGATTCTTCATGCTTCTCAAGATGTCGGGATAGCCCATCATGTTGTCGACTACGTATACCCAGTATTTATATATTCATGCATACATGTATTTTAATGTGATGTTTTAATGTTCAGTGATTGAGTTTGATAATTGAGTTTAATACACGTGGAATGGTGGATACGCCGATGTACGTGATCCGGGTATACGAGTTGATTATTGATGCCTTTGGCATGATCGATATGCGAAGTGGTTGAGAATGAGATTAATTGATAGGTAGAGCTGCCTTCGAGATAAGATTCGTCATGATTGAGTATAAATGATAAATTGTGGTTATGTCGTATTTATTACATTGATGAGTATCATGCTTTGACTAATGATATTGAACATGATGTTTATGCAAGTATATAAGATTGAAACAGGAACAATTCGTGATAGCTATTCCGGTTCGGAATTTGGAACAGGGAGTATACTTTTGAGTTTTGAATAATCTAAATTGTTGCATTACAATTTCGTATATTGATTTGTGAATAAATATTGAGTTGGAGTATGCTCACCCATGTGAGGGCTGTTTCTGTTGAAACAGGTACAACAGGTACTAAGCTATTTTGGGATATTGGTTCGAGCTTTGTTGGATCATGCCGCTTCCAGAAGCGTATATGAGTGTGGGTAAATAGTAGACGCTATTTATTCAATTAGATTGGTATTCATTTATTTGTTGCTCGTATGTGAGCAACTGGAAGCATGTATATGGACTGTATAAGGGTGTTGAAGCCCACTTTTGATGTCTTCTGAGTATTGTGTTTTTCCCTGGCTGGGAATTGTTTTGGTGATGTGTTTTATTTTGGGATAGCTCAATTTATGGGAGACTCTGCCCAAATTTTTATAAAAACCCACAATGTAAAAGTGGTGCAATGGTGATGATAATGGGTGAACCTTGAGTCTTATTGCTGAGTATTATTTATGTCATGGATAATATGTGAAGCATATAAGGGTTCTTTTAAAGAATGAATTTTTTTTATACTCATACGTCGTCATAAATGCACTAATGACGAGTATAAGGGGTTGGGGTCTTACAATATCCAAGCAGCACAAAGGGCAAACTTTCGCTCTGCGAGCTGCTTCATTCATTCCAAACACAAAATGCTTGCTATCAGCAAAAGAAATTGTATAATTCACTATCGGCTACAACATATATAGAATGAGCGTCACAAACAAGATACACTAAATGGAATAAGCAATTCTAGTCACATACTCTGTAATTTCAAATAAAAATTCATAAGCTAGCTAGTGGTAGATAACGGATTGTTATAACTTTATAATTTTAACACATCTCCTCACAAATAAGGCTATGATGGGGGCCCACAAGCGTGCATATAATATCGATGATGGACACATGTTCATATGTGTATGACATTAATATGATAAAAAAATACTGCTCTTGAAAACTCAAACTCATAAGAGGGTAGTCCAACAACACTTTGGCATGTCTAAGAGTAGTTGGATTATTATCAAGTCGCAGCCTTGCTGTTGAGGCCAGTAAGATGAGTGCCTGATCTAAGCGTAACTGTATCATTATTATATGTCAACAACACAAACTTATATTGGGGCATGTTAGCATTAAATTTCCTCTTTACCCAAATCATGCTCTCATTAATTGCAAACAATAATTAAAAGTTCACCAGCATGACATATTTTGGTATAAAATTTATAACTTTTGCATAAAAACTCAAATTCATATTCTCACAGTTGGAAATGCAAGCCAACTCAATAATATATAATTCATATTGAAGTGTTTAAGCTAATTCACTCATCTAAAGGCATTCTTTGCAAATATTTTTGGGTTTTGGAAATCTCGTAACAAGACTTTCCAGAATTTATATATTTTGGAAAACTATCATAATTTTTACATATCTACTCTAAATGGATTGATTTTAGTGCCAAATCAAAGCTAACATAGCACTACAACATTTTTTCATATCCTAACACCAACTTTGGAACATATAATTCCCAGAAATTCGATGAACATGACACATGCATACTGATTTTCAAAATGTACACATTTTGGGAAAATTAACATAACTTCTGCACCTCAACTCCAAATTGAGTGACTCTGGTGCCCAATTGATGCTAACACATAGCATTATAACTTTTATTCAGACCATAATACCAAATTCAAAATCAATAATTCCCAGAAATTCGATGAACAAGATGCATGCACACTAGTTTTCAGAATGTACACATTCCTGGACAACTAGCATAATTTTTGCCCTTCAACTTCAAATTGAGTGATTCTGGTGCCAAATCGATGCTGACACATAGCACTACAAATTTTATTCAGACCATAAACCAAATTCAGAATTAATAATTCTCAGAACTTTGATGAACAGGACGCATGCACATTGATTCATAACAAAACATATTTTACAGCTTCATTCATCCACATACCAATGTACTTTCACCATTTAACTCAATTTAGTAAACAAATTCGAAGAAGTCAGGTATACCTTTGATTATCTTCAAGATTCGAAGCCAAATTATCTACCTAAATCGTCATTGCTTGTAGATTACGATAAACCATTGCTGCTTCACTCAATGCTTGAGCTTTCTTTTGATTTTTCTTCCGCTTCCACAAATTATTTGATTTCTCTTCATCGTCCACAAAACCGAGCAAGTAAATCGAATTGTAGCAAACAATAATGGTGATGAAACAATAATAGAAGAAGAATAGAGAGAGATATGGGCAGAATAGTCAATTTCATAAATTAGGGAGTTGGAAATAAAATATTGTTTAAATAGAGAGTTCAGACATTGAAAATATTGATTAGGGACTGATTCCTAAATGGAATAAGCTTTGGAATTTTAGGAAAAGTCTCCATTGTTTCTAAGGGTCGTGCCCTTAATCATCATTTGCAGGGTTAAACCGAAAATGAACCTGAGCCAACAATAGCTAAAGAGTTAGTGGATCAGATTTTTGGATCGAATGCACCACTATCTCGAGTACATTGAATCAAAAAATTCCGTTGTATTTTGATTCGGTTTCCGAGGAAGTTCAATACCAACGACTGCATTGTTGTAAGTTTGATCTCTCGGTGCTGCTCAGTTGAGGCACTAACATCATTGCAGTTTTTATTGTTTGTAGGCTCGGCTTGGATGATCTTATCACACGCCTTTGTGGAGTACTGCATATGGGGTGGGATAATTATTAACACAGATCAGCTTACCATGAATCATGGGACTCAAAAGGTATCAGTGATGAGCATGCAGGCTCCCTACAATTCAAGCCAAAGCCATGGAGAGACGTTGGGTGATGAGAGCTTGATTGAAAGCAACCTGATATGGAAGCTTGACTAGTTAAGGAAACTTCATCACCATGATTGTGCAAATCTCCAAATAAACATGGTGCTCAGATCATCCTTTATTCACATAAGCATGCATTCTGCCATCTTTATTCTTTGTAATAATGTTTGCTTAGTTTATTTAAATTGCTTAGTTGATTTCCTAAAAAGTAAGGTTGTGATTCAAATTTGCATTATTAAAAAAAAACCAGAAATCAATAAATTGTGTTTATTCACGTTTTCTTATTGGTATCAGAGCACGTTAGATCCGAGCCGCCACGAGCAGTGACCTGCCGCCGTGAGCGGCTCCAACCACAGAAGCCGCCACGAGTTCAAACCATTCCTGCTTAATTCCAAGCTTCCCCGTAAACCATTGTTGCAACCCCAGTCATTGATGATGTACCAACCACCGTAACGACACAAAAAAAAACCACAAATCATTGTTGTAGTGCAAAATTGCTGTAGTACCAGTAGCCAACACGAGGGTGAAAAAAAAAACTCCAAACCATTTCTACAACACAAATTTCGCAGTAGTACCAGTAGCCGCCGACATAGAGGTGAAAAAAAATCCAAAACATTGCTGCAGTACCAAGTCATCCATTGCTGCAGTGCCAAGTCGTCCACAACGATGCAAACCATTGTTGCAACACCAACCGCGAACAACTAGAGCAAACCACGGCACCCCCAACCAAGTAGCTAATATCTTCACAAAGCTTATGTCCAAAATCAGCATTTCTCTACTTCCGAACAAACTTTGCCTCCAAACCCGGCAAAGTTTGCAGGAGGATATTTACACAGATCATTTTACCGTGAATATTGGACTCAAAAAGGTAATGATGAGCATGCAGGCTCCCACAATTCAAGCCAAAGCCATGGAGAGACGTTGGGTGATGAAGAGCTTGATTGAAACCAACCTGATATGGAAGCTTGACTAGTTAAGGAAATTTCATCACCATGATTATGCAAATCTCCAAATAAACATAGTGCTCAGATCATCCTTTATTCACATAAGGAAACACAATCAAACTCTATCTCAATCAAATGCCACCGTTCACGCATTCTGCCATCTTTATTTTTTGTAATAATGTGTGCTTAGTTTATTTAAATAGCTTAGTTGATGTCCTAAAAAGTAAGGTTGTAAACTTGTAATTCATTTTTTGCATTATTAAAAAAACCAGAAATCACTAAATTGTGTTGTGTTTCACATTTTCCTCTTGGTTAAGAATATATGAGGTTAACAAAAATGCTAAAAAAAAAGAATATATGAGGTTCAAACTCAAAACCAATTGACAATGAGTGGAGTAGCTCATACATATTATAAGGAGCTCACAAAGCTTATAGTTTCCCAATGTGGGACAAGTCTCAACACGCCCCACACGATCTCTCATGTGTGACATTATATAATTCAAACACGTGGACTGATAATGCATATGATATTGTAAACCTGGTCTGATACCATATTAAGAATATTTGAGGTTCCAACTCAAAACCAATTGGCAATGAGTGGAGTAGTTCATACATCTTATAGAGCTTGTAGTTTACAATTGTGGGACAAGTCTCAACAATAAAATCTCCCTAGAACTCTGCTCATGTATTACTCAAACTTGTTTCCTTCCCTGAAGGCTATTTTCAGGCTGTTATTTGCAATTCCCCAGAATTTATCCCGACTATTGTCAGCCATGATATGCACTATATTTCTTGGGATAATCCCCAAAAACAACATCCTCACACCCTCTCCCTTAACGAGACTTCAAAGATGATCGAAGTGATGCTGCATTTGCATGTAAATTCAAACAGGCTACTCCTGTCTTGGACATAATCGATATTAAGAGTTTCTTTGTCGAGAAAATTGGAACTTCTCACCTGGTGGCTGGTGTTGAAAGGCTTCGATGAGTCTTAAGCAAACTGGTTCTGTCATTCAACTTCACTCGTGGTCCAGAGATTATCATGGGAAAGCTACAGAGGCTCGATATTAACAAGCCTCGATGCTAACTTTGAGATGGATGCTTTTGGCCTATAGAATAGTTGGATCCAAAACTTTCAAAACAAATCTTGTTGTAATACGATTGATTGCGATGATTTGTTTATAATCTTTCAAATAAATCAATAATGAAATTTAAAATATGGTAGAATAGACTGATCGCCTCCAACAAACAAACTTGTGGATTTGGTAAAGCCAAACCAAACATTCTTAATTCATCTACATGCATTACGGCTGCATTTATTTCGAAAATAGAATCATATTTTTAAGTTATACTCTAATTTCAATTCTATATATTTTGTAAAATTTTCAAATTCATCTTTTTAGATAAGTTCTAATACAAATGGCCAATCGAAAGTTGCATTATCCATGTTATTTGACCAAAAGTCCCCTTAAACAGTTTTATTAATCGCAAATCAAATTATCCCTAACATTTTATAGCAAAAAAATCAATTAAAATAATTGTTTATTATTAATACATTATTAAATAAATAGGAAATCGGTAAGATAGTTATTACTATAAATAATCCATCGCCGCCTACAACTATTTTTTCCCTCATGAAATATATTATTGTCAATGCTTATTGCCATGATTTAAGTTGATAAAATAAACTTGTTTAATAATGTTGATTAATGTTATATTTGTGCAATCGTGATCTTTTTTTTTAGCCATGATTTAAGTTGATAAAATAAACTTGTTTAATAATGTTGATTAATGTTATATTTGTGCAATCGTGATCTTTTTTTTTATAAAAAAAAATTACACGTGTACACTATTTGAAAATTATTGGTGAATCTCAAATATATTTAAAAAATCAATATTTTATTACAATGCAATCAATATTTTATTATAAACCAAACAAGGATATTGCCACCTAATAGACTGGAAAATAGCTATTGCAACCTATTTATAGACAAATATATTTTTTAAATGAATTGTTTGCATATACTTTTGTAAAAAAATATTTGCTTTCATTCGATAAATGGAGATTAGTCATAATAATTAAAGACCGTTTGATTTTCATTTGATAAAAGTGAAAAAATAATATAACTTCCATTGCTGATTTATACTGGAAATTGGCAAAATTAATAAATCTGAGAAGGATTGGAACCAAAACATCACCTACAAAACTAATCCCAAAGTAGAAAAAATTGAAAATATAGTTTGTATTTGATCAAGATTTTGATATACGACAACAATATCTTTGATCGAAGTACATATCTTCTGAAGCTCAAATTCTTGATTTACATTTACTTTTGTATGCAAAAGATGCAGATATGTTCTTCTTTGATCGAGTCTTAAATTATTTTCATTTTAAGTTTTAAAATTGACTTCTAAAAAATTTATTAAAATTTTTATTTGACCTAATATTAAATCATAAAGCGATATTATTTTTAAAATGTATTATCTGTGTTAAAAAAAAAAATATGTGATATTTTCTGAGTAAAAATATCTCTCCGTCGTCAATAAATAACATATTTCCTAAATTTAATGGTCCTTCAGAAGTTAATTTTTTTATTTTATTATTTTTAAGATTCTTTGGTTTGATTCCTCCTCTACGCTACCCTCTATAAAGCGGAAAGGATCCAACGCATCTATCTTCTGTTTTGATGATAATATATATTTATATTATGTAGTGATCGTTTATGGAGTTAATTATCAGCAGACAGATTACAGTATCAAACTACTAGATGCAACTGTCCCTGTAAGAACAGGCATACACCAACTGTAACCCTGAACTTTTCTCGTTTCCTTATATTCTGCTGCTCTCCAATCAAGTTGGTCAATCCGGAGATTCCCATTATTTATCTGCCTTTTTCCACCTCAAAGGCGACAGGGTTTTGCCCCAGTATATTGGATTTTTCTTCTTCTCCCCCTTCTCAAACCTTTTCTTTAAATCATCGAGTCTTGACAAGTAACCCAAGTCCGGGTTTTTGAAAGTAGCTGGCGTGTAGGCACCTACACCTTGTGTTCTAAATCCAGTATCATGTTATTGGAATGTTTATTTCTTGGTTTTGTTCAGGTATGTGTAGTGCGATCAAGCTTTACTTGTTAAGTAAAAATGGTTTTCGATCTAGTTTGGCAGAGCGATTTGAAGTGATGCCGATTCAAAACTCATCTGGGTTTATTTGGATTTTGTGTTTGACGCCTAAAAATTGAATCTTGTGTGGATTCAAGAAAGATTAGGAAGGAGACAAAATTGTCACTATCAATGACGTCCCCTGGTTTTTTTCTGTTCTGTATGCTCCATTCTTTGGTGGCCTTAACATGTGGATGCCTGACGATGTTCTATAGCGATGAAGTGTTTGTGTTCAGCCATGGCAAGGAGCATGATAGTAAGCTTTTGGGTTCAACTCCCCATGATCAGCTGTTAATTCGGACATCCGATTCATTCTCTGGTTTGCTCTTGTTTGCTATTGGAATTCTGCTGTTTATGGTGGCCTTTGTGAAGGACAGGGAGTTTCATAGCTTTTTCTCGAAAGGCTGTGTAATTCTCCATGTTGCAATGGCGATTTGGAGAATCTACTTCGAGAGGAAGGTTGAAGTTCTTGGGCTGGATTGGCTGAGACGGGTTGCTGGTGACATTGTTTTGGGACTTTCTTGGGTTCTCTTTCTTGTGTATTCGTGGAGGGAGAAGTATGACTAATGTTAAATTGAATTTTATTGGAAATCTGATTCGAGAAATTATTGTGAACTGGATCTGGTTTTTCAGCAACGCAACAGTGGAAAATTTTGTTCTTTCTTTTTTGGTCTCAGTTAAATAACACTTTTCTTATTACTTCTATAAAGATTTGTCTTCACGTGTTCACTTTTAATGGCTGAGTTATATCTGATGTATGAATAAGATTATATTGGTTGAAATTCATACATTTGATTTGAAATTATTCTTGAATGTTGCGAGAATAATCTTTTTTGTCATGCTTCATTGATTGTAGCGCTCATTCGTGCAACAAAAATCCTACGTATTCTATCGCCGTCATACGCTTGTCGTCGGCGTCAGTTTCATCAACCAAGATTTGTATTTTTTAATCAAAGTTTCAGTTTATTTTACTGCTTAATGGGTAAATCAATTATCTTGTGTCGTGAAATTTGGCCGAACCCATGAAATTGGTTTCTTCTTGTATTTCTTGTTCAGCAAACATTCGATTAGGATAAATAAAAATACAATTTTGAATCAAAGGATAATGTTTTTTAGCACATATGTGGATTCAAGGGCATTGGCATACTTAAAAAATCGATGAGAAGGGAATAAACTTTGTGCTTTTGACAACATTTTAAAATTAAAAGTTGATTGTCACTACTCTTTTTTGGAGGTTCTACGCATATGCAATTAGCTTATATACCAAGTTCTACTTTTTTCGAGTTACTCTAAATTCCTTCTGTTTAGTTTTGCCATTAAAAAACTGTTTTAGGTGAGAATGAAAAAAATCAAATGAAATTGTTGATAAGTGTAAAAGAACAGAAAGAGATGGAATTCTGATTTGTATATTCAATGTTAATAGCTATATGTACATCACTTTCTTTTATAGAGTTTGAGTACAAAAGATTTGATAACAAAAAGATCTAATCAGAAATCTAATTTAACTGGATCGGATAACTTCATATCCTTTATTTTTGTTTGCCTCTTGAAGATTGGGTTTGTTGGTTGATTCCACAATATCTTCTACACGCCTCTTCCATCTGGAGGGAAGATCACGAACATTCAGATTGGTTAAATGGTGTTGAAATTTGCTTGGAGATATTGGTTTAGTTAAGAAATCAGCTAGCTGTTATTTAGTCGAAATAAACTTCACCACGAGCTGACGATGACGAACTTGATCATGCACAAAGTGAAAGTCGATTTCAATATGCTTAGTGCGAGCATGGGACAGAGGATTTGCAGCTAAGTATGTCGCACCAATATTATAACACCATAACACCAGTGGGCTAGTGATCTTTGAGCCAATCTCCGAGAGAAGAGAACGCAAACATTGAAGTTCAGAAGCCGTGTCAGCAAGAGATTTATATTCAGCTTCAGTACTACTTCGAGCAACAGCTAGTTGTTGCTTGCAGCGCTAGGAGATAAGATTGCCACCAAAGAAGATGAAGTATGCTCCTACCGAACGACGGTCATCAGGATCAGATGCCCAATCAGAATCAGAAAATGCGTGAATATCAAACTTTCTGGACCTTCCAAAGAATAAACCAGCAGAGATGGTGTGTTTAAGATAACGAATGATGTGTTTCATTGCCTGTCAATGCGAATTCAATGGGCTTTGCATGAATTTACTCACTTTGTGGATAGAGAAGGCAAGATCATGACCAGTGAAGGCCAAGTACTGTAAGCTTCCAGCAACTTGTCGATAAAGATAAGGGTCTGAAAACTTGTGGCCATGTATAGAAGAGAGGCAACATGAGGTAGACATAGGGCTGGAGCATGGTTTAGCCTCTGCCATATTAGTACACTTAAGAAGATCTGCCACATACTTACGTTGAGTGAGATACAAGCCATCACTTGTACGTAAGACTTCAATAACCAGAAAATAGCTAAGATTACCTAGTTCCTTGACAACAAAGGCAGTGTGTAAGGACTTAATAACATTAATGGCAGTAAAGGAAGACCCCCTGATGATAATGTCATCAACATAGATAAGAAGCAACACAATGACACCACATTTGCTCTAAATAAATAGGGAGTTATTAGCCTTGTCATGAAATCCCATTACTTTTAGCTTATCCGTGAGCCGAGAGAACCAAGCTCACGGAGCTTGTTTTAAACCATATAAAGATTTATGCAACCTGCAAAGATGGTTAGGAAATTGTGGATGAACATAGCCAGGTGGTTGAGCCATATATACCATCTCAGTCAAAGTGCCATAAAGAAACGCATCTTGAATGTCAATTTGCGTAAGTGGCCAATTATAAGACATAGCCAAGGATTGCATGTTTGACAACTGGACTAAAGGTCTCATTGAAATCAACACCCTCTTTTTGATGAAAACCATTTGCAACCAACCGTGCTTTGTACCATTCTAAAGAACCATCGTCATGCCTCTTAACTCTGTAAATCCACCGGCTACCGACAATGTTAACATTTGGAGATGGAGGTACCAGAGTCCATGTATTATTGCGTAGGAGAGCATCAAATTAGGCATTCATTGCCACACGCCAATGAGGTGACTTGACAGCATCACTGTAACATGAAGGTTCAACCTCATGAGATGAGTAAAGCCTTAGGAAGAGGATATCTAACAAAGGCGTCGGACGGAGCCTTTGGTTTGAAGATCAAGTTCTGAGACCTTGTAGTCATGGGATGTGTTCTGGTGTTCTGAGTGGCCGAAGATAAGTGAGGAGACTCTTCTGGGGTGATGGAAGATGTTGACTGGTCATTAGTAGAAGGACTAGAAGATGGGTCATTATCTATACCTGCAAAAGAATGAGCTAAAGTACTAGTTAAATTAGTGTCGCATGATAAGGGATGCATATCTCCGAAATTGGCAGTAGGTTGTAATGCAATGTTTAAGGGCAAAGGAACATGTGTGGGGGAGGAGGAAAAGGAAGTAACAGATGGATGTTTTCGATAAGGGAACACATTTTCATCAAAAATAACATGGCGAGAAATGTAAAGACGACCCGATGATAAGTCAAGACATTTATAACCATGATGATTAGGACTGCAACCAAGGAACACACAAGTTTTGCTTCGAAAATCCAGTTTGTGTTTGTTATAGGGACGAAGATTGGGCCAACATCTCACCCAAACACGCGTAGGAAGAGGAAATCAGGGGGTTGATGATATAAATGTTCAAAAGGTTATACATTATTGAGAATGGGTGTAGGTAGTCAATTGATGAGAAAAGTGGCAGTGATAAAGGCATCTTCCCAAAAGAGTAAGGGTGGGTTGGAGTGGGCTAGTAAGCTGAGGCAAATTTCCACAATTTGTCGAGGTCGACGTTCAATTGAGCCAATTTGTTGGTGTGTATGGGGAAATGCTATGCGATGTTCAATGCCATTAGCACGAAAATAGTTATGTAGTCGACAATACTCGTCTCCCCAATCTGATTGGATGACCTTTATTTATCGTTCAAATTGTTTTTATACCTAACATTGAAATTAGAGAAAGACAGTTCCAACATCAGATTTAAGTTTTATTGGATATGACCACAAGAATTTGGAAAAATGATCCTTAAAACTAACATAGTATCGAGCACCTGTGGTAGAGACTACAGCTGTTGGACCCCATACATCTGTAAAGATCAAATCTAAAGGATACCTAGAAACAAACTGAGATTTAGTAAATGGTAAAGCATGGCTCTTTGCGAGTTGGCAATCAGAACACACAGAGTGTAGCTTTATTCGATCAACCAAAATCTTATTTGAAGACAAAGCACAAAGAACAATTGGAAATGTAGCATGACCAAGACGACGATGCCACTGATCAAACGAGACGCGGATGCTAGAGAATGCTTGAGGAGGTGTATGGTGGAAACTATATAGCCCATTACTAACTTGGCCCTGATGAAAGACATTGTCCGAGTAGTCCTTTACAAGAAAATATGTGTTATGAAACTCAAAATAGACATTGTTATCCAAACAAAATTGTTGAACATAAATTAGATTTTTTCTGAATATTAGGAACTAAGAGAACATGATTTAAGATGAATGAATGAGAAGAGCTACGAAGGGAGGAACTGTCAGTTTTAGAGATATGCAAGCCTTGACCATTGCCAACTTATAATTGATATGAGCCATGGTAGTCATTATTATGCACATTTAGATTCGCCATATCATGTGTGATATGATGAGTTGAGCCAGTATCCGCATGCCATTCATTGTCCCATGACCCTTTGGTGGCAGCAACAAATGCCTATTTAGGTTGAGTAAGAACAACAACATTGTAGGCGAGATCAAAGGGATGGTAGCACTTACGAGCAGAATGTCTTGGTTTCTCACATACTTGACAGATAACTGGTGAAGATGAGGAATAAGATATGTCATGGCGAATGGAGGATGAAGAGCCTCCGCTTATGTAATTATTAGTGCGACCCCGACCACGATACCCACCACGTCCTCTGTTGTTTGATGTAGGTGGTTGTCTCTAAGTTGGCTTCAACAATGCGTGTAGGGGCGACGAGATGATGGCGGGCAAGACGAGATCCAGTAATAACCAGGAGAGAATATACTTCTTCAAGGGTAACATAATACGTGCGAGCATAAATAGAGGAGACAAAGCTGTCGTAGTCATGTCCGAGTCCAGCAAGGACATAAGAGATCGTATCATCACATGTGAGATGATGGCCAGCCATAGCGAGTGCATCAACTAAAGTTTTGATAGAACGAAAATAATCATGGGCACATTGACTTCCCTTTTTTGCGTTTGCAAGTTGGGTACGAATTTGGATAATGCGAGCACGAGATTGAGATGAGAAGTTTGTCTCAAGAGCACGCCAGACTGCATGAGAGGTTGTATGGGAGATGATTTGAGTGAGAATACCCTCTGTCATGGAAGACATTATCGTGCTAAAGATAATGCTATCCTGTCGTAGCCACTGAGAATAGGCAGGGTTAAGTAGTGTATTAATAATACACATACCAGAGTCGATGGCGTCAACAGTTGGAGGAGGGATGGTAAGAGAGCCATCAAGGTAGCCATACAGATCTTGGCCACTAAGATAATGCATTAATTGTGCTTTCCAGAGGGGATAATTGGTAGGGGTTAACTTGATGGAGATGATACTGGATAGGGGAGTGATTGTGGGGACAAACGGAACTTGTGGAGGAGGAAGTCATGGTTTAGACGTTGGTCTTTTAATGGCTAAAATCTGATACCATGAAAAAGCACAAAGAGATGAAATTCTGATTTGTATATTCAATGTTAATAGCTATACATACATTAATTTCTTTTATAGAGTTTGTGTACAAAAGAATTGATAACAAAAAGATCTAATCAGAAATCTAATTTAATTCAAATAACTGGATCGGATAAGTTCATATCATTTATCTTTGTTTGCCTCTTGAATATTGAGTTTGTTGGTTGATTCCACAATATCTTCTATAAAACGTGATTGTTTGAAATGCACGGACACGGACACAGCGACACTGACACGACACGAGACGGATACATTGACACGGATTTTCACAATTTTCAGGATACGACACGGATGTGACACGCCTATATATTATTATATTTCTATATCCGAGAAGTATCCGATATTGCACTGATTGGTTTTTAGGAGTATTCGTACATCATAGTTGAAGTCGGACATTTATGTTGGTGCAATATTATTTCTTTTGCCGTGAACATCCGGCTCTGTCTAGGGGCAACTTCATTTATGTTTTTTTTTTTGAAAAAGAAAGATCGTTAATATTCTTGTTAACAAGTCTAACAAACATTCAGCAAGTGATTTGACTTGAGACAATTAATATGATTGAAATGTGAAGTATCATTGTATCATCTAACCATTATATTTTTATCAGAGGATTGAACCAAAAGGGATTAATTAAATAAATATCTAGACAATGATGCCATCCTCGTTAGCTTGGATAGAAGAATTGTTTTTAACCAAGTAAGGGATAGAAAACATATACAATGTATCAATAAATAACATAGTTTTTTAATCTTTTCATTGCAAAGACCATACAAAGATTTATTAGACATCAGTGGTGAATTTATTCAATGCCAAGGGACAACTGTCCCTTTAAAAAAGTTCTTTATTATATATAAAAAAAATTACATTTTACATCCTAACCTTGTCTTTTGTCCTAAAATATTTTTTAACTCCATATTTTAGGTTATATTATTGCTCATTCAATATACATTCTAAATTTGTTGTTATATATAGATGAAATAACAAAGACGATGATGAAGTATTCACAATAACAATGATGAACGATGATGATGTTGTTGAGAAATAAGGATGTTAATTATGTCATGACATATATGTTGATTATATAACTTGTTAGTTATACATGTAAGATGTGAACATGAATAACCCAAGAATGTACGATGAATGCATCAAATACATGGAGTATTTTGAATACAATATTTGTGCATCTTGTTAGCACAACTCAAACGATTGATCATATTTGACCTAGATCGAAATTTAAATAAAATATTTGCTATCATGATAAAGGTCATTCTAAATTATATAAATCAAGGTCACATTAGAATGTGAAGATTTCATTTCAACAATGGATTTGAATTGAAATCTTCAACTAAAAATATAGTTGACAGTAATAATACAACTTACAACTTAAATAACTCCATAGGTTGATTGAACTCTTAACAGGAGTACCCCAATATTAACTCTTAATAACTTTACCTAGTTACCATTTATGAGGGTATAATATGTGATCTTGGATCTTATACTTACAAATTTGAGTGTTCTATCACTTTACCAAAAAATCACTATCATAAATAACGATGAATTTCAATTATTTTACACCATCATATAATAGCCAAAATACCGTATTTCCTACAACAGGGCCCAATGTTCCTCTCATCTTTCTTGATAATTCCATCCATTACATATTTGCTAAATCTAAAATATTATATGCCAATTTTTGAGCCTTAAGGATACCAGCCTTTACAAAATTTATGTCCTCGAATTTTTTATATTATGGTACTCTGAATGATCCCAACAGTGCACATGTATATTGAGTAGAGTCCATAAATTTCGATCAGTTCACGAGAGCGAAAGGACGACCGAAGAAGACATGACTCGAAGTTATTCGCAAAGACTTGGAGTGCAAGAGGATTACAGAAGATATTTTGACCAATAGAAGAGTTTGGAGAATACTGACACATGTGTCCGACCCAACTTGATTCTTTCTATTGTTCATATAGCATATCACAATGATATTCATTATGATTAAATGTTTAGTTATTGTATGTTACTATGAATGATAGAATTATTAAATTAAGGTAATAAGATCTGAAACTTATTTTTTAAATATTTTATATTTAATAGTAAGATAAAAGAAAATAAATTCATGATCTGAGTCACACGAATATATTCATGAACAGAGCTGAGCTTTAAGGAATCGAGCTCAAACATGAATCATAGGCATCCTTATCTCCGACAATCCTAGTCTTGTTCACTTTACTCTCTTCTGAATAAAAGCAAGAAATTGCATATTTTTACCAAAGTATATTCTTACAACTTTTGATCTTATTATCTCATAAGAAACAATATAGTGTCCCTTGCATTTTAGGTCTAGCAAAATGCAGTCAGCCTCAGGCCACCAAAAAGTCGTCAAACGAATGGAAAATATACACCTTGAAAAAAATGCATTCCTAAGAATGATAATAATCATGAAATAATTGTATTTATCCCACATTAAAATATCACATTAATTCATGCCATTGGCACCATCATGGAAAACCATTTATTCTCGAGAAAGTTGATACCACGAGAACTTGTAGTGTATGGAGGCACAGTAATCCCACATCTTGTTTTTCCCATCAAGCTCTATGCCTTGATTGATCGCTAATTCATGTAATGAATAACCAATGTTCACCACGCGGTGCATGTAATCCAGGTTAATCTCCGTCTGACGATCTAGATCTACTAGGAGATTCCTTCCTTATCATTTGGATAAGGTCCTGCACCACTTCAGACATTGGTGGTCTGAATTCAGGTTCCGTCTGCACGTGGAATCTCAAGTTATATAAGCAAGGGAAACCTGGTCAGGTGCTCTTCGGGAGAATTCATGAATAGCTAAAAGAGTAACTCAAAAAGATTTGTGTTGCTTGTCACTTGCTGTCTTTTAGATCTTTTTTGCCACAATGAGAACGTTTACTTAAAATGGATCGTATGGCATGATCTAGACGTGATCAATACATCTAAGATATATCACCACTTTCGGACTTTAGAATCGAAACTTCAGTGAATCACAAATATGGCATGATCTCAAGTATTGATGAGAAGCTATAAAACAAAATGAAAGGGAACACCAAATCTGCTCACCAGGACACAGCGGGATATAATGTCGGAAAAGTGTGATAAAGATTTCACCGGATAATTTCCACTCAGAGCAGGATCAACCATCCTTGACAATGCGTCAATGTCATGAAGCTGAGGGATTGCCCATCTTACCAAAAATTGCTCTCCTCGAGTCCTCGTCCTAGGCAAGATTTGAAGAAAATAAGGTAGCAAGTATACAAGGACAATACAAAAACTTAGCAACTTCATGGAACAAAGTTTACCGATCGTAAGACATTCTGCCTGTTAACAATTCCAACATGACGACTCCAAAACTGTAAACATCGCTCTTTGAAGTATATACTCCAGACTCAAATTCAGGGGCACCATATCCATAGGTTGTGAGAAGCTGGCCTGATAACTGGCAAAAGTGCAAAACATACATTTTCCGGTAGCAAACCACATTAAGTTTTTCAGTAGAGAAACGGATGATTAATGCTTTTGCACATTGTTTAAGATTGTAAAGGATGTCTTTTTGGTCAATTTATCTGTTTCATGAAACAAACCAAGCATGATTTCCAATGTTAATTATGAAATGAAGTACTACAAGTACCATGATATTACAGAAATCCATGTGCTGGTTTTTAAACTCCGCAGATAAATTTAATTTAATTTTCTGCTTCAACTTGTAATTCTGAGTACAATTGTCCACAGCAGCTGGTCCTTAGACGGGCCTTTACCTGTTTGGTTGACATGTCTTCAAAATGCAGGCAACACAAAGATTCTGTTCTGCATCTAACTTTTTAATGGATTAAGCACAGTAGTAAAGCATGCAGTGGTTCATTTTACTAGAACAAGGTCAGAATCCCAGAAAGCACCACACGTGATTTAACGTATTTAACATATTCACCGGATGCACTAGCTAATGCAGTTCAAGTTTTTTCTATTCTTATAATATTGTTTTCACTAAATTATCAGCATCAAGGCGTTATATATATATATATATATATATATATTTGACTGGGATACTGAATTGATATTAAATTACCTGACTTACAGCTCCTGACGATATCAATGGAGCCAAACCACAATCAGAGACACGGACAGAGAGTTCATCATCAAGTAGAACATTAGCGGACTTGAAATTCCTGTGAATTACAGGTGGTTCACAGACCTCATGAAGATACCTTCACAAAACAGTTCAGATAGAATTAGAAACTTCATAATTAACTAACAGCAGCAACCCTAAATGTTTTATATCCTTCAGAAACGTACACTTCAAATCTAGAAAAACATGTGAGAAAATTAAAAAAAAACTAAAATAAGGAAAAATTCTGCGAAAGGAAAAGAACAAACCATCAGAGAGAGATAGGCAGAAATTGTAGACTACGGACAATGGAAAGAAACAGATCTTTGATATCAGACACATTTTTATCCTATTTAATTTCATATCTCAAGTTTTAGAAACAAAACAAAAAATGGTCATCATGTGTATTGGGTTAATTTCACTTACTCTAATGCGCTTGCAGCTCCAAGTGCCATCCTGATACGGGTATTCCATGAAAGTTTTCTCTTAAATTCATCATCAGAGTGCAGAGCATCCTGTAGTGTTCCGAAAGTACAATATTCATAGATGAGCAGTCTCTGTCCATGCTCAGCGCAGTAACCCATGAGCTCCACAATATTAGCATGTCGAATTTTATCAAGATTATTAACCAGCTCAATGAACTGATCATCCTTCTGTTGATTGGCAACTCTTTTGTCCAATTTCTTGATTGCAAGAAACTAATGAAGAAGAGAGAATCAGATATCAAACGATTGCTTTTGAGTAGTAAGAGTTAAAGTTTCTTCCAAATGATAAAGATATGCAGGAGAAAATTTGCAGGAACGAAAACATATATATTGTAACCATTCATATATTACCATCAGGAAAA
The DNA here is from genome assembly GCA_907163345.1 of Haberlea rhodopensis. Taxonomy (NCBI): domain Eukaryota; kingdom Viridiplantae; phylum Streptophyta; class Magnoliopsida; order Lamiales; family Gesneriaceae; genus Haberlea; species Haberlea rhodopensis. The sequence goes on from CAJQUN010000854.1 coordinate 109,587, forward strand.
AGATATAATCTTAGAGCGAGAGGTAAATAGCAAAATTTTTTGGGTGGATGGTGCGATATAATTCCTATTAGCAAAATAATACTCAGTTCAAAAGTATGATTATTCAAACACCATTTTCCACCGGGAAGCATATAAACTGAGAGCTGAAGTCCTAATTTCCCTGATGTTTACAGCATATGCTCCAAAATGATGACAGGCTGAGGCTTTCTTGACTGCCTCCTGTCTCATTAATTATCGTCCATTTCCATTTTTCGTTACGTCTTATCTGTGTTCTGTCTTCCAACATGGATACTTAGTATCTGGCTTTCAAGCATCATTGGTTTCAGTTTTGGTTCACAATAATACTGATCTACCGAAAGAGTAAGTTAAATGCCAAGTCAATAAAATGTATTTTCCGCGGCTAATCGTCGAACAGATAGTCAATCAACAAAAAAGTTAACCGAGTTAATTGTCTTATCTCAACAACTCTCTTAAGGAGAAGACACAAGCTAAAGATAGACACTGAGGTACCTCAATCCCTTTGCCTGTGATTTTGCGACACCTAAGCCACCATCCATGCCTATCTCAATCTCAACAAAACCTCCATTGGATATGAAAGCATCAACAACACATTTGATTCACAGACCACTGGACATCCTCAAAAATACAATCTAATACAAATCTACTGGATAACAAGTTGGTATGTCCAGAGACAACCACAACTAGGAACTGAAGATGAGATTAATGAAGGAAAGTTGGAATCTGATAAATTTATCCCCCGGCAATTATAAAAGGATAAGGCTATGCATTCTTACAATATATCTAGTAGTTTATCTTAACATGGATTATCCCCAGTTTTCAAGATTTAATAGAGAATGCTGACAAAGTGACCATTCGCAACAACTAAAGGGCTCTTTCTTAATGCCGATCTTGATGAAAAGGCGCAAATGGACTTGTCGCCTAGGGTTCAAGTGAGAGGATGAACATACAATCATTTAAACCAAAAAACGCCGTAAGGAATTTCTTTTCAACATATTAGGGCTCATAGTTGATGTTTATCAACTAAAGGTATTGATTTCAAAATCAACACGTAGCAGAAGCCTTATAAATCAACTCTCCTCGAGATTAATAAAGATTTAAACAGAGAAAGTAACCTATTTTCTCCGTTATCAGTTTGAATTTGCTACTATTTTATACACAGATCTAACTTCCATACATCATATCACCTAGTCAGCATGTAAGCTACATGCCTCTCAATCTATATGCAGATTACAGAAAAAATATGACACTTGCAAAGGAAAACTAGTTATAAACTGGTTTGAGTCTGTATAAATAGTTGAAAGTCTAACCTTTCCATCAGGTAGGTCTGCCCTGTAAACATTTCCTAGCATTCCACCCCCGACAAGATTTTCTTGTGAAAAGCTATTGGTATACTGCTGAAGAGATGCTATTGTGTAAGCTTTCACAGAAGTGGCAGGAAGACGTCCATACAAAGGCTTTTCTGCTGCGGCTTCAACTGCTGCAATTGGGTTTACAATAACCTTCTGTGATGGAAAAGGAGGGGGTGGAGGTGGGGGTGGCGGCGGAGGTGGAAGTGGAATTACATCTAAATCAACTCCACTCAAGTCTATTTCATGATCATTCTTCTTAGGTGCTCCACCCATCTGTTTCTTATTGACTTCCTCTTTATTACCACGTGGTTTGGGAATTGAACTCAATGCTATAGGTTGTTTCTCTTCCTTTGGCCTCACAAGAACTACAGGGGAAGTTGTTCACAAAATAAAAATCGTGTCAGTAAAAAGGGTTCTTGGCATGGATTAAATCTCCATGTTTCCGTTTCATAGTCCAAATAATTTCTATTTTCATGAATATAAATACAAACATGAGCATTTTCAAAAGAAGTTGCTAGTAAAACTAAATATTGCTAATTTCACAGATTTATACATGATTCTGAAAAGATGCTGAAAAATTCAATATTTAACTTCGTGAAACATATTTAAGAACTGAAGCTTTAACCCCTGGCTCACGGAAGGAAGTGTGTTTTTGTACATGCAAATATGAGAAAATAAGAACTTTGCATTACCCTTCTGTTCATCATTTCTTGCTTGGATAACTGAACCACCGCCTTGAGGATTTTCTCTAGCTCCACTATATGGCGTTACTTCGTGCCGTTTTGGGGTTCTATATGTTTCCCTTCTTTCCCGAAGGCATCTTGGCATAAAAAGTAGGGCTGCTAGAAGGAGGATTATGAATGACAACACAGATGCAATGGAGATCCATACAATTCTTTTTGTACTCAAAGACTTTCTTGAACTTTTAGAATTCGATTTCTCTGTAGCAGACGGCCCATCAGCCTGTTTTCCAGGTCTTTGTCCAGAAGTTGGAGGTGATTTGTCAGAAATTGGTGGCGTTTTATCAGATGTTGGTCCAGAAAAAAATGGTGGCACCGGTGGTCCTGAGGATATTGGTGGAGGTAATGGTGCAATGTTGATATTGAATGGATTCCCATCTTTTCTGCAGGTCACAATGGAAATTAGCCAACAAATACAAAATCACTAATGTTAAGATATTTCTGGCAGTTTCTACTGGATGATATTGTGAATAATTTATGTTAAATGATACCGAATTTAACCAGGTGGTGTTTTAGTTGCAGAAGGAAAGTGCTGCAACTACAGAACTCAAGCTACAGTTACTCCAGGTTCTAACAGTACACTTCTTCACTAGGTTGGGGGAAAAACACAAAAATATCTACGTTTTCCTACATATCCAAGGGTAGAACAAATGCAAGTACTTCTACAACTTTATTTTACAATTTTACTTTTCACGTAAAGCATTTCATTGTTTGAGAATCATAGGAGACCGTTTTCTTTTATAATCGAAGGCGACGAACTAAAAATTTAATCTGCTAGTAAAATATTACATTTTCTTATAATGTAACTTTGGATGTAAGACTCCAGCCTGTACTCAGAAGTTAATTCTACGATGGATTAAGAAATCTTATCATATTCAGTCATATGTCATGAGATAAATGAATACAAGGAGGCACAAATATCACATGTGACAGGCGTAAATTCAACCAAGGAAATCCCATTAGCAATTTCACCGTCAATTAGTAAAAAAAACAATGTTGAAACAAAAATGAGTATTTCAGACCTACCGAAAATTGGGAATGCTCAACAACTTTGCAGGTATTGGTCCAGAAAATAGATTATTCCGTATATCTCTGTCAAATTGAAAGAGACATTAGGTGGTCTTGTTATCGGACATCATAAAGGAAACAAGAATATAATATGGCAAGAATTTTACAAATCTTTGATAGGAGGATCTTGTAAGACATCAAGAGTTCCGGAGAGCTGATTATTCTGCAAACGACTGCCAAGCATGAAATTAGTATCCATTATATCAAGAAAACAGAAAAAATGAATCAACAGAAGGAGGCAAAAAACTCACAGGGTAGTAAGATCAGACAAATTTCGCATTGACGGTGGCAACTCCCCACTCAAGTTGTTACTCGACAAATCTCTGAGAAAGAAAAATTCCCCGACCCATTACATACAATATCATATTAAATTGTCACAGTAACACATGCTACATTATTCGGTACGCACAAATTAACCAACTGCGTCAGGCCTTCAAAAGCATCGGGAATGTCTCCGGTTAATTCATTATTGTTAAGAGACCTGAAGGCAACCATAAATTGTTACGGAGATGAAAGCTAAATAGACCAGAGTAAAACAGAGCACAAATTGGTGGTCATCAATACTCACATTGCTGATAGGTTGTTCAGAGATGATAAAGAACTAGGTATATTTCCAGTCAGCTTGTTATCTGAAAAAAAACTGCCGAATGTAAAGAAAATTGATCAAATTTCTCGCTTCGGAAGGCACATTAAATAACTTGCATAAGCCAAAATATTAGTAATGTAGTATATGAATTCTGCTTTGTTTTTTACTCAACTTAGTTTCAATTTTATTTAGAATGTGTCAGAACATACAAGGTTATCAATGTAATAGGTAAATTATCAGGAATGCTGCCCCCAATAAGGTTGTTGCTCAGTTCTCTGCAATAAAATCAAGTAGCTGTTAACCCCAACATATGCAAAACAAAATAAATTACTCAGCCGAAGCATAAAAAATGGGGGTCTTTCTATAACACCAGTTGAAATACTGAGGGAGAATTGATACTGTTGGATCAAGTTAGACCAACATGTGATTCATATAGAATCAAATCAACCAGCATAATCCGATGGTTATTAATGCACCAAGAAAATATCGCCCCATATAGTGATAATTCCTGTACATAGCTACTTTTAGATGAAAAATGCAAATGTGATGGTCAGAGTGATGATACTCACAGATCTTGGATAGAAGAAAATGCTCCGAGATTGTCACCCAATTCTCCACCTAAATTAGCTCCATTAAGTTTTCTAAAAGATGAGGAGATGTTATACGCACTTCAATTTTCTTTAACTACCACAAAAGGCGAGTTATAATAAAGAGATCAGTACATTGAAATTATGAAGGAGTTCGTAATATCACAGCCAACACCTTGCCAAGGTTCAGCACAAGGGTCACCACCAGTAGGAACCCATCCCGGAAGAGAGGGAGATCCCAATGAAGCATAGAAGCTATTGATAGCAGCAACTAGATCGAAATAACATTAATCCAAAAGCAAATTGTGGAGGTTAGCATTATCAACCGGATTAAGAGTAGAATTTTCATATTCGTAGAAGAACGCGGACATAGAAAGCATCGCACAGATATAGAAAAAACATTTGATTACTTCTGATCCTTTAAAAAGCTCAACCAAGAAGTCATAAATGAAATCAACCATTCTAAAATATGCTAAAAATATCATGCAGCATAAAGATGAAATATGGAATTTATACATATCAAATATAGAATAAAACTAAGATTTTACCCCTTAAATTATATATACTTTTTGGGTAGTTCCATTTTAGCAAAACACTTATGGTTCTGCTACATTTCACAAAAAAAAGTGATGAATGCACAGCAAATATCAGTACAAATTTTACTTACGGTGAATGTCAGCAAAACGGTTACTAATTGTCAAATGATACAATGTTCGTAAAATAAATTACAAAATCAAACTTCACTAAAGTTGGTTATGATGAGAATTTAACATTCAGCTTCACTAGGACAAAAAACCAGTAAAACAACTCGCCCAAGTTGTACTTGGACTCACCATCATTAGGATTGGTATATCCAAAGCAAATTGCTACAGCGCAAATCAAAGTAAACCCAATCAAGATCTCCAAATCGAAGCAATTCACACCAGATTTGTTCCCACCCATTGATCCAAATTATCCCACAGTTTTCTTCAGTCTACCTTCTGAAAAAACACCCTGCATAGCCAATACATAAAACGCCCATTCAATCTGCAAAAAGTAAATTGTAAAGAAAAGAATAAAAAAGATCCAGATGTAAGGATCTCTCCAAATCCCCATTCTGGAGCAAAATATGTAAGCTGCAGCTTTACAAAATTATTATAATTACCGCCAAGTAAACAAAAAAAGGAACTTTAACAGTTCTAAATGAGGACAATCAAAACTGCTTCAAAACAAATAATAACCAAATGACGATAACTCATGGTTGGAACGTAGCATTAATGATCCATCAACTCCCAGTAAAAACCAAAAAAGATTGATCTTTTGGGTAGTAAAAATGAAGATAACGAATTATTCTCAGCAAAAAGGGGGTCAAACTAAGCATGTAGCATTAATTAAGTAAAAATTACATAATTTCCATAAAGAAAGAGGAAAAAAGAAAGGCACACCTTTAGATTTAGCTGGAAACGGGCAAGAAGCTACAATAAAGTTGAATGGAAGTGTAAACTCTTTTCTTCGAGTTTCTCTCCCCTAAAAAGCAAGCAAATGCTGAATTAGAGTGAGTAAAAAGTCAGACGTATCTATCCGCTTTATGAAGCCGGTAAATTTCTGGATACCACACTCATACAACATATTTATACGTGTTATGTGTATAGCAGCACTCAATCCACACTAAACTTTCACGAAAATGTAGCAAGTTCCTTGTCTAATTTTTTTTTTTTATTTTAAATCGAACCATCGTTATTATTATTCCTTGTCTACTGTTATATGTATATATATATATATATATATAAGAATTGTTCTCAAAACACTATAAATATCTAATATCTTATTTTTATATCGTTTTAAGTAATGATAAATTAGAAATAAATTTTAATAATTTTATATAATGTTTATTTGTATGATTGTTTTACTTTTATTTTAGGTTACAAAATATTATAAAAAATCGGATAGGACATTTTTAAACTACATATTCTGTATGTATGTAGATAGTAAATAATTTAATAAATAATGCCTAATATAGAGAGGTATCACCTTAAATGTGTGGGACCCGACTCGGGACGAGCTACATTCTCCCTTAGTCTAGTACCACACCTTTTCGGAAATAGCGGAAGCGTTTATAGCCATTCATTTTACAGTAGCGGAAGCGTTTATACAGTATATTTAATAACAAAATACATCACAATACAAACTCCTTATAATGGTCTAAAACTACTATAACAGTCTCGGTAAGCCAACATTTCATTTTCCTAATTCCCCCTGATTCTGGCTCCGGTACTCTTGTATCTGGAACTCACAATAAATGACAATGAAAACAGAGGTTAAGTCTTTGAGGACTTGGTGATGGAATAACAATGACTTTCATGTATGTAATTATCAAACAATGCAATGTCTCAATATGATATATCATGTAACAATGACCTTGCAATCAAGTAATTGTCAATAATGAACAGTGACGATTTAAGATTTCAGAGTGAATACCGTGGGCTAAAGAAGTGACTCCCACCGGACAGTTCGGTGTAGCATTTTTCCCCACATATTCAGATAGGATCTGTACAATCATTCATTTACGAGCCAATGCGAACCATTCTCCGGACCGTAAAATGGTGCTCGTTGTTCAGATGAACCATATACCTGGATTGTCGTCTGTTGTTTATTGGACTTAGTTTTTGGGGGCGAAGCAGCGTTGTCCAGTAGACTCAATATCCAGGGCTCCAATCAGTCATTCATTCAATCAAAGAAATCATTCAATCAGAAGAATCGATCAGTAATTGATAACATCCAAGATAATTAGATATGCAGATCAAGATGACCAATGGAACGAGATAATGTACAATATGACAATATATGGTAGGTGAGATAAATGAATAACAATTTAATATAAATTCCATGTCAAATGTGCTATATAACAAGAACTGGTTGTAAACCCCACCTTACAACTTGATATCTTACTATATTGGCTCGATCTTGAACCCAATTACAAATTTATTTCCTATAAGCATAATATAAGCGACTTATAGTGATTAGTGACCCAAATGCATGGTTGAACATTCTTAAACATCATTTTGTACAAAACTTGTCAAGGTAATTTTGAATAAAACTTTAAAAATTCATGATAATCAACCATAAGCCGAAAAATCACGAAACTTTTCAAAAATGCCTAAATCATTCCACCAAAGTTTGGCCGTCGAAAAATTCAATATCGGGGAGGCGCGTGTAGTTCACGGGCCGTCGTGCTGGCGAGTGGCCGAGCTCTGGGAGTGATCATATCATCGAGATCTACAACTTTCGTGTAGAAACTATTTTGAAGTTCTCAAACGATTTTGCCTAGAATCTGATTTTCGAAATGATTAACTTGGTGTTTTGGTTGCCGAAAATCCGTACGTACGACAACGTTTTGGGCAATCAGCCGACATACACATAAACTTTAACACATTTTGAACAACTCTCATTTTATACACAAGACCAAAATCAGTTTTAAAATAGAAGAAATGAAGGTATGAACATACTACCTCAAAATAGATTTCTTGGTTTGCTAGAGCTCACTGTTCTTCACGTTTTTTACTTTTTCGAGCAAGTTCGACTTTTGATTTTTGAACACTCTTATACAGAACGTTTTTTGGATATATAAGGAGGGTTGTGTGAAATTTTTAGAATTTTAGGACAAGGTTTGATAATTTCCATATAATTTTCCCTATTTTCTACATTTTTCCTACACTCGTTTTCTCATAATTTTGCCAACAATTCAACTTGAATTTCCGAGTTAAATCTGATGAAATGGGGGTATATTTATAGGGGTTATGCATGAATTAGGGTCTTGATCTTTTGATAAATGTTGGGTTGTCTTGTGCCAAATATTAAGTTCTAAAACTACTAAAAAAACGATAATGTTTTATTATTATTATTATTTAAATATAGTGGTGTTACAAAATGACGGTGAATGGTTATTTTAGTAGCACAAAACCACAGCAATGTTGGCGCTTTAATATTCAGCATAGATTCTATACAATGTGGATAGTTAGATGATCTAGTTTCTTCTGAGAACTAATTAATTATCTAATAATATATATACATACATAGATATGATCCCTATAGCTGTTACAGTTGACATTTTAGACCCTTAAAATTTTTTGGGGAAGGGATAGAATTAAATGATGAAGAGGAAGGGAAAGAGAAATTTGGGAGTGGTTGGTTTGGAAAAGGATCTTCCAATTTTTTGAAAATTAAAAAATAGGCAAACTCGATGCACGAAACTCTCGTGATGCACGGTATCCGAGAAGGGTTGGGCTCATTGGGCCTAATATACGCAGCCTTTTTTTACAATGCAAGAGGCTGTTTCCGTGACTCGAACTTGTGATCTCCAGGACATATGTCAACAACTTTGAAAATTAATATTTAAAAAATAATTTTATCAATATAGTTGTATTTGATACGATTATATTATTTAACATAAAAAAGTTATAAAATCAGTAACCTCCAATGAATAACAAAAAAAAAAAAAACCGACATTACATTTTTTTTAAAAAAAATCTTGTTTAATTTGTAGTATTAGCGAACATTTAGGTGAATTTTATTTTATTTTTGACAGCGAAGAGAAACGTTTATGTAATTGTTCAAATCCCGAAAAATATGGTTTGTTGCAAAGATGGATACTAATTTTATAATCTCGCTGTCATTGTCATTCAAATAGATAAGTGAACGAACTTGTGTTTTCAACTATGTTGCACCGATATTTTAAAAAATTTCATCGTCAAGTATCGGATATTTCTAGGGCACGGATACGTGCGAATACGACACCGATACATATCGGATACGTCATGTGACGTATCTGGGGACAAAAATAAGTTTTTATTTCGGATACGTTTTGGATACGGTCAAGATACGCAGGTGACCGTATCCAACACGGATTAGATACGAGAACTTTCAGAATTTTTTAAAAATAGGGTTGAAACTGTAATAAAATTAAATTATTTAACTTAATCCATATTTCCTAACCACCCTAATATGTTAATGTCGATTATATGCTTGAAAGTTTTAGATGTCCTATATTAATATTCTACCATTTGTCGTGAATTTGACGAGTTTGCAAATTTGTTCTGATTTTTAATGTGTTTAATGTTGATTATTTGCTTGAAACTTGATTTCTTACAAATATTAATTATATATTTATATATATATATATAAATAAATAAATAAAAATTACCGTATCCAGACGTATCGTATCTTACAAATTTCAAAAATCACATGTAATCGTAGCCGTATCTGCAGTATTCATGTATCCGCATATCCGTATCCATGCAACATATGTTTTCACACTTTCAAGAATTTTTTATTTTTTTTAAGTGGTGCACAAGCTAAATTAATTTTTTTTACTCCAAATACGACTCGAACTTAAATCTGTCTAAAATGAACATCAGCTTTTATCAATTCCGACAAATTAACACTTTCTAGGATTTAATATAGGCCTTTAGGAAATAGCCAATAGGGGCGATGGAGATTCAATACATATTAGATAGTGACATTTATTTTATTTTTTAAAATATTTTAAATATTATCAATTTTCTTTTTCCAGTTTAACCTGCGGCTAGATCCACCCTGACGGAGAGCGTTTCTATGATTATGACAAATGTTTAAAAGGTATTTTAATATTATCTATAACAATTAAATATTCATAATCTATTATTTAACAACACTATAATTATTATTAAATAAATGTACTTGATATTATCAAATATAAAAATTCATTGAATCCCAATCACCAAACCCTTCATTCCCCCAGGCAGTATTTGCCATTACCCAACCGCCACGGCATTTGATTCTAACAAACATTGGGAGGTTGAAGAGCTCCGCTAAATAGCGTTTTAATTGCAAGTGTAACATTTCATTGATTTTTATGAGCCAATAACACGGTTAAAGGCATGGGAGGAACCCGCCCTACCAGACTGATGCAAATTTTTTTTTTTATAAAAAAAATGGTGTTGCTTTTTGAAAATTTAGTTTTTTAGTCCAACCCTCTAAATTATACTCTTTAGCCTTATGTAACTCGGTCAGCACCATGTAATATTGAATCCTGGTTCTGCCTACACGCAGGAAATGGAGAAGATGTTCACAGAAAAGTGAAATGAGTTGCCTAAACATCAGGGAATTCCATGTCTGGATAAAAACTCAAAAACGCAAGGAACATGGCATCAAGAAACATAATCCTTGATAGTTATATACTAGGGCTTAGTAATTATAGTTCCGCTAAACCTTTTACATAGCAACATCTGGTCCAGTCTTCTCTGAATGGCAGCTGCTGCCTAGGAATTCGAAGTTGAGACAAGGGTTAGCAGACGGTTACAACTAGAGACTCTTGACGGGTACAACAAAAGACTCCTTTAAAACTAACTTCATCATTATTCTCACCTCAAAGTTGCCAAGTTTGTATCGGTAAGCCATCTCTTCCCTCAGTTGAGCTTGCTCTTTCATTGCTTGAGCCTAGAAATTCCAACAGCGAAACAAGTGACCCATGTTTTTCAAATACGCAGTTAAATGACGAGAAATAACAATCTTTGACCCAAATGATACCATTCCATTTACCGCTTGTTCTTCCTTCTGTCTTTCACGTTCTATCTTAAGTTCTTGCCTAAAAATTGGGCGGGTAGAGAAAAGAAAACAATGAATAAGACATCATTTACTTAAAATAATCTTGGTTAACGGAAACCATCTAAAGACAATAATGAGAATATAAACACTACTAAAGATTTAGCATTATACTCCATAGAAACCACAGAGCATTGGATAGGGAAGATGCAGTATTTTGTCCAAGGTTGATGAGAAAGTATATTATTTTAATTCTGCAAGTTCGAAGATAAAGCCAAAATCATTTTCCTGCTACAAAATATAAACTCAATGATGAATAGTGTCTAAATGTGGAAGCCAAAATCATTTTTCCTGCTATAAAATATAAACTCAATGATGAAAAGTGTATAAATGTGGAAGTTACTACACAAGGTTCATAGAAATAGAACATTTGCTAAAATTTGGAACTAACCTCCGCTGTTCTTCATCACTGAAGTTCTGTGTCCTGAACCCTAGAATATCCCTTTTTCTCTTCCTTTTTCGTTTTACCATGATAGTAAGCATCAAGATCATAATATCTGCAACCACGAATAATAGAGGGAAAATCAGTGTCCAGAATGAATAGTGGAGGAACTGCATGTCCAGAATGAATAGTGGAGGAACTGCACTATTCCCCTTCACTGATATAATAGTGGGAACATCAAAGAATGCTCTCTAAAAATAAGAGAACACCCCTTATTCCTTGGGCTAAAACACATGTGTCAAACAATCCAAGTAAGAAGAAGAGGAAAAAGAATATCAAAATAAAAGAATGAATTTTGGATCACTAATTGCTGAGACAAACGAGAATATTCAAAGCCAACAATCACAACTGAGAGGAGAAATGCTGATAAAAATATTTGATTTAAAAAAAACTAACATATTTTTATTATTAAGGAAACCTCACTTTTTGGAGGGAAATGTATCCGTGTTGTGATCCTCCATGAAAATGCAAAACATATATAACTTATTAGATAACTATTATTAAAGCAATCCTTATTCATCTACCAAAGTACAGTATTTGCAATATGTTATGATCTCAGAATCTTAGCACAGAAGAACAGATCAAAGGACTTGAAATATAGATTAAAATTATATAAATATCGAAATGTAAATGATCAGCCAGAGTTTCCCTCTGTACAAGCAAACACTCCCTAGCATAAGCTAGTAAAAACCTCATACAAAATGTGAAATCTGAATAACTAACTAGTGCCTCACTCAGCATGTTTTATTTCCTTCTTTTGCATGGGTGATGGGCCTTTCTCATTCTTTCTAGTGTAAACATACATAATACTGGGCTTATCTTTGTTTGAGCTCAACTCTTCCATCTCTTTAGTGCTTGAACACAATACTAGCTAATATATATTGACAATTACTCTTTAAACAGCTGCTTCTCTTCCCAATTGGGCAGACTTTCCATGTTTACCTGCGCAAACATCGGATTGTTAATCAGGGTAAACCCTCAAAAGCATTTTATAAACTGATGCATAAAGCTTATGTATCTCACCTATCTTATGGAGCAGATAAGAAGGCACCATTCATAACTAATTCACAGCAAATCATCATGCAACTTTTCCACATGAATGCCACGCAATGTGTAAGGGATGTGCAAGTTTTATAGAATTTCAGCAGAACATTATAAATGCATACCATACAAAAACATGTTACAGCAAATGTCCCACAACCTCACAAAAATATTTTAGGAAAAAACCCAGATTTGCCAAAAATGGTTACCTGCTTCACTTCTGCTAACCATGCAGTAAACTCTGGTCGTTTATTCCTAAAATTAAACAATGTTGTCAAATAAATGCCTCAAGAGTGGCCCAACCATGCAACATCAGGTCTCAAAATAAAGGGACTAAAATAAAATAATCTGCAAGATTCAAACAACATCAATGCAGGACTAACAGACCCTATATCTTGCATGCACCATTATCCAATTGAACGAAATATTTAGCGGGGGAAAATCATGATCTGAGCAATAGTTCACCACCACTATCTAAGTCTTTTTCCAGATATAAATTCAAAGCCGGGTTTTCTTCCACCTTAAAAGATTTATGGGGATGCAAGTTTTCCCACTAAATTCCACAGAACATTCACCCTCTATCATGAAGCAACTTCAACTGCTAGTTTCACTCTATCATCAGTGTTACACTCCAAAAAGAAGCACATACTCAAGTGGCACATTCATTCAGATTTCAGATAAACAGAAAAGAGACAGACATATGTTGAAGTATCGGGAGTGGTAAACTAACACCTGGCTGTAATTAATTTACGAAAATTTGGGAACAATGGTTTAAAACAGAAAATATAAACATCCTAGCAATCATGGTGAAGCAGCATATGATTGTATATTTTATACAGTAAATCTGCAGATAACCACGATGCGCAAACTTACAAGAAAAATTCAATCTTTCACTAAACTTCTTGAGATCTACACCATTCACAAACCTACAGAGTCCATCAAAAACAGAAATAAACTACCACACTTAACCACTCCTTATTTCCGACTGTCACTTTTACTTTCAAATTATTACCTGACTTCCCTGTTGGGAAAATAACGCCTTATTTCTGGTCAGGTTTGCGGGAGCAAAAATAAATGCGGAATAAAAAACACAGAAGGTCGGCAAAAATAAGCCTACGTCCACGGGGCTGCTGCAGATCTTTTAACTGAAGAAAAAATATACAAGTGTTTACAAACACTGACAACACTCAATCAATCTGAAAAACACTCAGAAAATTATATATCAATTTTCTCTCACTAGTATTTTTATTCTGATTGCACTGTGTTGTATTTTCTCTCTACAATTTAGGGTGTTATATTCTGAGTGAAAAACAATCCTATTTATAGGAAATTCTTCACATAAATTTTGGCAAGAAAGTCTTCACCAAGGGCAAAAGTCTTCAACCTGCTTTTCAAAATTTGGTGCAAATTTTCCAACATGCATTAATTTTGCCAGCTTTATTTTTGACAAATTGATACCAAAATTTCTTCTGTGCATGTTTTGTCAAACTTTGCTTTTGTCCTTTTTGTTTATTTTTCTTCTTGTGGTGGTTGGCCAATCTTGACTAACAATCTCCCACTTGAAGACTAATCTCAATCTGTCTTCACACCTCGATCAATGCATCAGCCTTTTCTAGTCTGTTAATCCAACAAACCAACTGAAGTTGAGCACAACTTCAGTTTATCAATGGTCACCACCTTTGTTAACATATCTGCTAGATTCTTACTTCCTTGGATCTTCTCTAATGTTAGCACATCATCCTCAAGCAGAGACATGATGAAGTGATAATGGAGACCAATGTGTTTTGTTCTAGAGTGGAATGCTGAATTGTTTGACAGATGTATTGCACTCTGACTATCACTATACACAATATTCCTCTCCTGGTTGAATCCCAGCTCCGTAAACAAACCTTGAAGCCATATCAACTCTTTACTTGGCTTCTGTCACTGTAACATACTCAGCCTCTGTAGTGGATAAAGCTGCAATCTTTTGTATCTGCGACATCCAACTAACAGCTGTAGTTTCAACAGTGAATACATAACCTGTGGTGATTCTCCGATGATTAACATCACCTCCATAGTCTGCATCTATGTAACCTTGTACTTTTAGTTCTCATTTTTCAAAGTACAAACACTTATTTGCAGTGTCTCGTAGATACCTCAAAATCAACTTAACTGCTTCCCAATGAGCCTTTCCTGGATTTGACATAAACCTGCTGACAACTCCCACTGCATGGGCAATGTCTGGCCTTGTACAGTCCATCGCGTACATCAAACCCTCAATGGCTGAAGCTTAAGGAACTTTAGCCATGGATTCTTTTTCTTCCTCCGTCTGAGGACACTGGTCATTGGATAGGCGAAAATGACTAGCCAAAGGTGTGCTAACTGATTTGGCGTCGCCCATGTTGAATCTCTGCAAAACACGATTGATGTACTCTGCCAGAGATAACTGCAAAATTCCTTTTTGCATATCTATTGTGAATTGCATTCCAAGTATTTTTCTTGCTGGACCCAAGTCCTTCATGTCAAATTCTTTTGACAATTGCTTGCTTTAAGTTTCTGATCTAGTCCATATCAGAACCAGCTACTAACATATATCATCGACATAAAGTAGCAAAATGATATAACTGGACTTATATTTCTTGAAGTAGCAACAATGGTCGGTGTTGCACTTCTGGAAACCTTCCTTGTGCATAAAGCCGTCAAACTTTAAGTACCACTGCCTTGGAGCTTGTTTCAGGCCGTACAAGATCATTTTCAATTTGCACACCTTGTTCTCCATCCCTTTCTCTGCGAAACCTTCTGGTTGAAACATATAGATTTCCTTATCAATGTCCAATTGCTCAAGATGAAGGTTTTCACTGGCAACAATACTCAATACAGTCCTAATAGTATTGAGCTTCACAACTGGAGCAAAAATCTCTGAGTAGTCAACTCCTTCTTTTTGCTGAAATCCTTTGACGACCATTCAGACTTTTTATCTCCTGGAACTATCATGCTCTTCCTTCACCCGATACACCCATTTGTTGTGAAGTGCCTTTTTGTCCATAGGTAACTCAACAAGTTCCCACGTCTGATTGGACATCAAGACTTCATCTCGTCTTTCATGGCAAGCCTCCCACTTGCCGGCATCTTTAGTCTGACATGCTTCATCGTAGCATTCAGGCTCACCTGCATCAGTTAGCAACAGATAGTTCATATACCTTCTGTCAGGTACATGAGGCCGAGAACTTTTTCTCAATTCATGAACTAGGAGCAGGATACTGTGATGCATCATATTGTTGCTCGCTGTTTTGATCAATCGATTCCCCCAACTGAGGAATCTTAACTATCTGTTCCACATGACTTTCTGGGACATCATCCACCTCTGCATAACTGGCTCACTCTTTTCTGAGTCGCTGACAACTGTGTTATGACTGTCCTTATACATCACTCGTTCGTTGAAGATTACATCTCTGCTGCGGATCATCTTCTTATTTTCATTATCCCAAAAGCAGTAGCCAAATTCATCTTCACCATAACCAATGAAAGTGCACTTCTTTGATTTGGGATCAAGTTTGTTTCTGTGTGCATCACTGATATGCACATATGCTACACAGCCAAAAAAAACTTTACGATATATTAAGGTTTACCTCTTTTCCGTTCCATACCTCTTCTATTATTCTGTGCTCCAATGGTATCGATGGTCCTCGGTTAATCAAATAAGCTGTTGTGTTGACTGCTTCTACGCAAAACTGCTTTGGCGGGCCTGATTATACCCGCATACTTCTGGCTCGTTCTGTCAACGTCCGGTTCATACGCTCGGCTACACCATTGTGTTGAGGAGTACCAGGCAAGGTTCTCTCCATTCTGATCCCGTGCTCATAGCAGAACTTCTTGAACATGGTGTCTTCAGATTCACCACCATTGTCGATTATGAGCTTCTTTATCTTCAACCCTGTCTCATTTTCAACCATCGCTTTCCAAATCTTGAAAACCTCAAATACTTATGACTTATGCTTCAGAAAGTAAACCCATATTTTTCTGGAGTGATCATCAATGAAAGTCACAAAGTAGTGTTTCCCACTAATGGATGAGACAGTCGTTGGTCCCCAAACATCATAGTGAACTAGTTCAAGTTTCTCCTTCTTTGGGATTCTAGTACTTGTTTGAAAGCCAAGCTCTTTTCTGCTTTCCAAAAATATATCCTTCACATGTGTCAATATCAATTGACTGAAGACTTGGTAGTTTCCCCTTTGAGTGCATAATCTTCATTAATTTTTCATTCATGTGGCCAAGTCTCTGGTGCCACAGAGTAGGACTTTCTGTGTCTGCTGCAACGGTAATTGAACCGCGTGCTCCTGCTGTCATGTACAGAGTACCACTCTTATTGCCTCGAGCAATTATCATTGCACCTTTTGAGATCTTCCAAGTATCACCGTGAAATACTTTTGTATAACCTTCACTGGCCAACTGGCCAACTGAGATTAAGTTCTTTCTCAGATCGGGAATATGCCTGACATCCTTCAGTTCCCATACAGACCAGTTCAACTTAATCTTTATGATACCTTTGCCAACAACCTCGCAAGATTGTTCATTACCAAGGTAGACTTTACCATGGTTTCCGGAGACATATTTCTCGAAGAGTTCTCTTTGCGAAGTAGCATGGAATGATGCTCCGGAGTCTAATACCCAAGACTCTTCCTTGCACTCTAAAGAGCATATTAATGCATCATCTCTAGAAGCAACGTTTGCTTCTGTCTTCGCCTCCTGATTCTTCGGTGCATTCTTGCACTGGTTTTTAAAATGTCTGGGATGCCCGCATTTTCAGCACTCGATAGTCTTTGAGTTCTGAGAATTGGGGGGATTCCTAGATTTGGATATCCTGTCCTTTTGTTTGCCACGTCCACCTCCTCTGTTTGATTTTCTACCTCTTGACTTTGTATATAATAATGAAGAGGTTGATGATTCATTTGAATCTTTCCTATTTATATTCTGAATAAAAAACAATCCTATTTATATGAAATTCTTCACTTAAATTTTGGCAAGAAAGTCTTCACCTGTGGCAAAAGTCTTCAATCTGGTTTTAAAATTTGGTGCAAATTTTCAAACATGCATTAATTTTGCCAGCTTTATTTTTGACAAATTGATACCAAAATTTCTTCTGCGCATGTTTTGTCAAACTTTACTTTTGTCATTGTTTATTTTTCTTCTTGTGGTGGTTGGCCAACCTTGTCTAACACTCCCAACCAAGGCAAAATTTTACACCAAAACACTGCACGCATAACCTATTTTCAACCGTCAAAAAAAAAGAAAAAAGAATACTCATAAGAAGAGTAAAAGAACGAGTAAACGCACCACATATCAGTTTCTTTGATAATTCCTTACTTTCCCCACGAGTTGGTGACGGCACCTTTCTTCCCCCTTATCTCTCTCTTTCTTCTTATCACGCCTTTTCTTATCCTTCCTCTTCTTCTCTTCCTATTCTTCTTCTCCTTCCTATGCTCCTCCTTCCTCCTCTCTTTCCTCCGACGCCTCCTCTCCTCCTCCGAATCCGATGAGTAGTTAGACTAGGATTCCGACTCCGAATCGTTATCTGAAGATGAAGTCTATTTGAAGTGGAGGTTCGGGTTTACTCTTGCTTCGTTTTCTTCTAGCTTCTGATTTTGTGGATCCCTCGACGAGGTCGGGGTTGTCGGATTCCGGGTCGGGTTCCGACTCGGAGCCATGCTTGGATTTGGACGTGCGGTGGTGGTGTTTAGGCCGTTGCCAGCATCGGCGGTTTGGTTCCTGTCCTTCCCCATTTTCACTTACTAGCATGGGAAATGAAGAGTACGAGCTCAGCCCCTTATGAGAAAGACACAGCTATGCGAACGACTTTACACTTTGAAAAAATAATCGAAAAGATATTAGCGTTTTTGGTGTAAGTGATTATTTATGCTCCCTGAAATAAAACAATAGCTTGTGATTACATATTTTGTATCGACGGTTATACCAAATCACAACTATACCTTCTTCAAAAAAATTATTATTAAGTGTGATTATATCAAAGTACAATGATTAATTATTATTTTCAATAAAATTATACTAATTCATAATAATCTCACAACATTATTACTAATTCATAATAATAATAATATATAATATATAAATATTATTATATTAATAACATATTATAATAATTATATAATAATAATTATTATTATTACATAATAATATATATAATAATCATAATATATATATGCACACATAATATATGAATAATATTAATTTATTATTTTTTAATAATAATAATAATATAATATATTATAATAATCATTATATAATAATAATAAAATAATAATAATAAGAATGAAATAAATAAAATAATACAATATAATAATAAAGTTGTAGGAAATAAGTTTTAATTTTTGGATTGAATTTCAAATTTTGAGATAGTAAAAAAAGGCGGGGAATGATATTTATGTCATTTTGTTGTAAATTAAGATTAGAATGAGATAAATATAGTAATTTTTTTTAAAAAAATGAAACAAACATGGGATAAGATTAATAATCCGAAAATTACTAATCCTATCCCAAACTCCAAACGGTACCTTAACGTTTATGACTGATTTGAGACAAATTAGAAAACTAAAGGGACTAAATTGGGCCAATGCAAAAAATAGGGACTAAATAAAAAATGAGTGCAAATAATAAGGACCATATATGTATTATCCCCTTTTAACCTAGAAAACATTGGTTGTATTTTACAGTGAAGGATGTGAATTACCATATTTTCCAGAGAAATGACAGTACAATTATTTAGTCGAAACAATAAATTATTTTTAAAAAATAGTAAAAATGATCGGGGGAAATAGCATTTGGGCCAAAATTGAATGAGTGGCAGCCTATTAATAAGGGTATATTACCTACTAGAAGCATGGTTTATTCTTGACTATCGCAAGCGATAATGCCCTATGAGTCACATCCATTGGATGAGTATATTCTCATCAACATTGGATGTGAATATACACATCAAATAGATGGATCTACCATATGGGTACCACCCAATGGGGTAGCCATGACCAAGTCCCAAAACTTAATAGTAGCATCAGATATGTTTTATATGAAATCATAATATGAACACTGACATTATATCCAAAAGTTAATAGTAGCATCATATATATATATAAACACACCTTGTCTAAACTAATGAAGAAAAAAATAGCAGTTTTTGTATAGTGAAATATGCAAGTGGTAAATCTTGAAAAGCATCCTGCTGATACATTCATATTTCAGATGCAGAAAGAGCGCGACATAGCTACAAGCATGTACAGCATAAAAAGTAAACTTCAATTACCAAAACTATTCAAAACCAGTATTTTTTAAGCACTCAGATACGACTTGAATCCCTCCCAAACACGAATCTCCTCGACCAGTCACCAACCACCAGTAACCTTGTACGCCAGCTAACTTGCTTACTGCTCATAATTAATTCATGCGTGAGTCGAAAAATTCAAGTGTGATATTAAAGATTATTACCTCAATAGAACAGAGACCTATTACTGACCTTGCATACACAGAATACCAAAGCCATTGTGTACTACGACCCATGGAAACCCAGTCTCCAGGCAGCTCCGCAGCTGTTTGTTCCCCACCAAGTGGTGCGAATTGACCAAGATGCCGGTACCTGACATTCAGAATATTTGACTCACCTTTCTAGATTACTTTTAACGCTAGGATTGCTCCAACACCATCCTAATTGTGGATAGGTCCAGCAACACTTGAGTACATAATCTTTTACACGTGCCTCTTTGCATCTTTTGTCCTAGGGAACAACCTTTTGCTAAGAAACACTTTATCTATGGGAGTGGTGGCATGATTGCTTTATGTATGTTAAAATTCTAAGATTCTTTTATAAGTCAGTTGAGACAAACTCATTGTTTTCTAGAACCATTTAGATGTATCTCAAACACAAAGTATGTATGCTGCCTCTTTCATGTCCTTCATGTCCAAGTCATTTCCACCAAACAAGATGTATTCCATGCACATTGAGAGTATAAAACATTTCTTCCACTTTCCCTGACATATCTCTAGTGGTAAAATCTATCAAGATGACTATGTCAAGCCATAAGATAATGATTCAAGCGAGACACTTCGAACCCTTATCCCACTTCTTGAACCTCTTAGGTCGATCAATGTAGATATATTTCTTCAAAAGAGTTTACACCCAGGTGAGAGTTGGTTAGTAATCTACTTTCCAAATCTAAACTCACCTAAGCGTAGTCTATCCATCTTTATCAAACTTGCTGGTATCACAGATAATCATTTTCTCATGGTATTGTTACTCAGAGCCAAGCACGTTAGAGTTACATTACTTATTGGGCATGACATATATTCATAACTAAAAATAAGAAAGAAGAGCAAAAAACACACTGACAATGAAATTAAGCAAAATTGTCCAAAACCTAGTCAATACACCCCCAAAAAAGATATTTCTCATGCAGAATGAATCCAACATGTTGAAGTTTCATATTGTAAGACTGACTTTTTAACAGAAACCCCTGTGCTGCAATTTCACGTCGATCAATTGATCTGTACTTCCAACAATTAAGATGTTTTTTTAACTATCTTTGTAAATGCTCACTAGGACTATCAGAAAGCTCGTCTAATTACCCCCATTTTTCATTTCGACTTATGTCTCCCTTTTTAAACTTCATGAAGATTTTACTAATGGAGTCAATCAAAGTTAAGGATTTAGTATTTGTACCGTAGGATTTATTATGTTTTAATGAAATCTATGCCTTTCAAATATACTGCTCGATCATAAAATGAGAAAAGAAAGCAGCGTTACTTAGGTTTAGGAAAAGGAAAAGGCAAGAATGGTAGAAAGTGCACAAGGCAGGGTGCATACACCATAGACAATAGGAACACTATATTTACCTCATATGACGCGGTTTTTATTTATTAATTTCTACTTTTCTTTTTCATAACAGGCAAAGTTATCTTCTCTAATAAGCACCCCAGTGATCATTAAATAGCTTACATTACATTTATCAATACTTAGTGAAAAATTAAGTTTAAACTCCCTATGCTTTAAGTTGAGTAGCCTGTAGTTTTGTTGCAGATAAAAAATAAAATCAACTAATTTTAACTAAAGAAATCGACGTTCAAAATAAAAACCAAGAGATGCCCATGTCAAAAAAGAAAGACGAGAAAAGCTTACTGAAAGGGGCGAAATTCGTGTCGGCCTCCACTTCTGAACTTGCGAGGACCTTCTGGTTGCTGTTCACATTTCTTCCTTATATTGAAGCATCTAGAAAGGTATGCTCCTTGTTGAGCAGCAACCTTGTACATAAGATATTAAATTGAAACTCAGTATTTAAGAACAAAGGGAAACTAAGTATTTAAGAAACAAAGGGACAGAAATTTTGACAGCCAAGCAAACTTACTTGAGCTGTAGCAGGAAGGCTCTTCATTTGTTTATCACAGACTGATAGTGCCAACTTGAACTCTTCAATATTTACCTCTTTTTTATCTTTTCCGTAAACATCTTGTAGGAGGTCAGTAACTTCTAACAGATGTTTGCTCTTCAAATAAAGTTCCACCTGAGGGTAGCGGATCATGATATCTTCAATCACATCTTGAAATTCTTCAATAGTTAGGGTACCAGAGTTGTCTACATCCGCAGCTTTAAATATGGATGAGATATCTTCCTGAAAAATCAACGAACCTTAATGGCACTGCGGTATCATAGAAAATCTACTCCATCACCTGGAAGATTAACTGTGAAAACTGCAGGTTTGTATTCTACCTTAACAAATCTAATGAAGGACCAGAAGTTGTTTTATGCAACTATATTAAGATTGTTACACTGTCCATTTGCTGCTGTATAAAGAAAAGTGGGGTATAACTTGTCTTGTAAAAAGTATTTTCAACTTAAATTGAAGCTGTGCTACATTTTCCTGCCGTTTTCATATGTCAGTCATTTAGAAACTTTAAGACAAAACTGCTTATTTTGATCAAGCTTTGAAAAGATAATTTGGAAGTGACCCGTAAAGAGGGGTGACTTGCTAAGAGGGCGTAAAAGTATCGTGGTATATTAAAAAATATTAGAGAATCAATTATAAGATAGTGATTCAAATCTAACAAATGCTGTAGCTAAAATAGAGAAAATAATATGGAAATCGAACTTTACCATGACTTTACGTTGATCAACGGTGGCACAATCGCCTACGGCATATACCTCCTCACATCCCTTCACTCGCAACCATTCATCAACCGCAAGGATACGCCTGGTGCCCTGCAAGTAGAATGTAACAGTCATAGGGTATATGTACACATCTGGATTAACAAAAGCAAGTATGTGATGGCGAGGAACCAGCTAACCAATAACATTGCACGAAGATATGTAACAGGGAAAAAGAATAAATCGCAAAACATACCTGGCCAATTTGTTCCATAAAGTCCTTCACAACTGGCCGAGTCCCAACACCGGTTGACCATACTACCATTCCATGTGGTATAGAAATATCCTCCCCTGAAACTTTTTTCTTCATGTTAATTGTTCTGTCTGAAACACTCATGACTTTATGTCCCGTTAAAATTTCGATGCCATCTCTTTGGAATTTCTTCTCAGCAAATGAGCTAATCCTTTCATCAAACCTGTAGACATATGAGATATCATAGTTGTTGAGTCATTTCAAGCTTCCCAAAAAGAAACACTAAGAACGTATGGCCGCATAACTTACATGTTCAAGATGTGATCACCAGATTGGATCACAGTTATGTTTACAAAATCTTTAACCGAGGGATAAATTTTTACCAAATCATCATGTACAAAATCATGCAGCTCAGCCGCAAATTCAACACCAGTTGGACCCCCTCCTACTATTACAAAATGGAGGTTAATCCGTCGCTCATCGTCAGTCAGCCCTGGAAGCACAGCTTTCTCAAAACAATCTATTACTGTTCTGCGAATCCTTTGAGCATCCTCTACTTCCTGCATTAAATTTAATTACTTTCAAGTAAACAATGTAAAAGCATATGGCAGCAAAATTTATTACTTTTAAAGAATATCTTAGTTCAATCTATAAATGTTCACAATACCTTGAGAAAATGACAGTTCTCGAATACACCAGGAGTATTAAATGTGTTTACTTGTGCTCCACATGCTATAACCAAGTAATCATATTCTAAAGAAAATTCACTATTCCCAACTAAATTTTCATCAACAGTTGACCTGCAGAAAATTTGTTTGCTCACAGGATCGATCTTAAGGCATTCTGCCTCCCAGTACCTAATTTCTCCATTCTTCTGTCAATAAAATGGTAAAGCAGACAGGTAAAAATCCTACAAAGTAAAATATAACCCAGGCAAAAAACAAAAAGGTTCTTATGAAAATCATTCGTCAATTATATAAGCAAGCATGTAGAAAATGAAACAAATAGGAAATAAATTCCATGGGCAGTTAGAACAACGAGACATAAAAAAATCTCTTCAAACAAATATTACCTTTTTTATCATGTTTCGAACTGGTTCTACGATGCTTCGTGCCTCAACTGTTCCACATGTGACACTAGGTAACAACGGGGTAAATGCGAAGTAATTTCTGGGTGAAACCACCTGAACATCATACGATGAAATATCTATATCTTTAAGGAAGCTAATACCAGCCCAGCCTGTTCCAAGTAATAACACCCTTTTCTTTGGTGTTTCTTTTAGATTTTTCGTAACTGATCTATCACCATCTGAAGGTGATTCCGCGTATGCGATTATGCCTCCACTACTGCGAACAGTCAGGAAAAAGAGGCAAAATGTACAATTTCAATATGTTGAAAACGTGAAGAATTATTAAGCTGTCGTACTTTTAATGTAAATCACTTAGAATGTTGACATATAATATTGAAACCTTGCAAATTTATATAGTAATGGAAAAGTGGTAATTTGATTGATGACTGAACTGGTCCTCCATCTATCAATCCTTAATATAGGAACTATAGTACCATAAAAAACACACTGCAAGACTAGCTTGATGTAAGCATCGGTAGAATTCAACCATTCGCTGATTGCATTAAACATAGCTGACTAAGTTCTACATAATGTCTCACTTGAAATTTCCACAAGAAAAATTATACAGTAATATTCATCCAAGAGGTAGCATCAAGCATAATAAACAGGTGGCAAGATTGTCTTCAGAACCGAAATTGAATTGGTATCATGCCTCTTAGAAAAAGAAGGCTACTAGTTATAAAAATTTAAAAAATATATGCATTAAAAATAATCAAATAAGATTTTAATCTCTAGAGCTCATTAAAACTTTGGCAAAACACTGCCTGTCATAGAAGTTTTCTCAACTTGAAAGAACATTATCGAAACAGAATCAATTGCTGACCATCAAAGCTAGATTCACCATGGTTGGGTACATTTTTGTAACTGTTATATATCTTTTGACCACTAAATTAGGACGTTCAGTCGTGTCTCAGGCACCACCAAGATTATTTTCTCAGCTGTCACCAGAAAAAAAATTGTGATGTCATTAGCCCTTTGTAATACTCCAGTTTCGTGTAAACCCATATTAAAACTTGTAAAATGTGTTTATACTAATGCAAGGATCAGTCGATCATAAAATTATTAGTTATCTACGGCCTGCAATTTATGGTGAGTTTGAATATAAAAAAGCAATGTAAAAATAAAAAAATGGAGTGGCTTTATATGTAAATACAGTAGTAAAAAATATTTTCCATTTTTTCTTAAAATGCTCAAGCAGAATCACTAGAAGCTTTAATTTTCTTTTCTATAAAATACATAATTGTTGTACGAAGTGCCCAACAAAGCGTTAAAAATTAGTCTAAACATCGAGAAACCACTTGAAAGCATCTTTTTTTCAATAAGCACAAAAAAATGCAAATCCCGGTGCACGAAGCTCTCCTATGCGTGGGGTACGGAAAGGGGTCGGACCACTTTTTTTCAATAAAGACATTTTCCAAAAAAGATTTTCCGTCAAACACACTCTTAAGTAAATACTTCATCATCAGCCAAAATTTAAAACACTCAACTCGAATTCAAGTAAAACTTTACTTGAAGCATTCTAAAGTAGAGTCCTAGTAATCTGGAAAGATGACTCATCAGATTATCCTAAATCAACAGATCGGATTATCCTAAATCGACAGGATCCATTTTGAATGGGATCCATAAATTTCCAAGCAAACCCGGGTCAACATCCCATCATCAAGCAGAACAAAAGTAATAAGCTTTTGAGTCCTCATTCTCGAAATTAAAAGATGGCATACACTTGTCACACATAAAATTCCACCGGAGGATATTAAATAGAAAAAAAGAAAGAAAGCAGGATCTGGAAAAAAAGAAACGCGAAGGACGCAAAAATGGGATTACATCCCTTTCCCCATATGTAATATCAAAATCAAAGCAGTCTGAAGGAAAGTAACAAAACACAGTTCTGCATTTGCAAAGAACTGTTGTAAATCTAAAATCCAGTGCCATTAAAGCCTTAGTCGTTGTATGTTTGTTGTAAATCTAAGTCCATGAATAAACAAAACCGTGTAAGAATAAATGCTTCAGAAAGTGGGTAGTTACCTGAGAGAGCAAAGAACCAAAACCCTGGTGGAAGCGGAGTTGTCGCGGAGAATCCTGCTAAAATTGGTGAGAAATCTCATCTCTCTTCTTTGTTTATCTCCTTCAACTTCTGGAACAGGAAGTATGGGAAGGCTAACAACTCAATAGTTTGGTGATCGGAAAGAAATACACGAATTATGAAGTGTCATGCTAGGATGTTGGATCTACAATCGTCATGGGGAGAAGATCCATACTTCAAAAAAGTAAAAAAAAATCTGATGAAAGTTTTTTTGTTTAAAAGATAACGCCTCCTCAGATTTTGGATTGTTGGGGTGGGTATATCTTATAAAATGATAAACAAAGAGGTTACTAGACGATGAGTCGTTTGATTTTCAATCCAGTTTAATCTCGAATTTATGTTTATTTTATAAAACATGTCGTAATGTCATAGCTTCTTACGAGTCACTTGGATTAGTTTAGTCAAGTGTAGATCTAAATAAGAGGATCTAAATAAAATATTTGTTTGATAAATGAAAAAAATTAAATTTTAGAAGGTCAAATGATTATGTAATAAAAAAATAAAAATAAAAAACAAGTGTAATTAGATCATACATGAAAAGCAGGTGTGGTGGCAAAATGCTGCATTGGTTATTACTTTTATTTTATTATAAGATATCCAGGCTTATACCTGAGTAATTCTTTGGTGATGACCCCGACCCTTTAGGACTGCCACCAGGTAAATCAATGGTGCACGGATGACAGGTATCTGAGGGAGCAGACAAACATGACACGAACCCAGGACAAACCCCACAATATTTCAATGGAGATTTTGTCCCAATATAGCGTTGTTATCGGATCGATTCCAACCAGTTCTGGTGCATCCCTAGGAGGAACCAGACCAATCTGATATCTAACGGATTGTTTTCGGTTCCGGGCTGGAATTGGTTCCAACAAGAAACAGTTAATTCAAAAGTAAAAACAAAATTGATCTTTTCCAATTTTTTCCAAAATTAAAACATATAATCCTTAAAAAATTGTATAGGACCGTTTGGCTCGGAAACGGTAAGCTATCGATTCCGGACCAAAGACATCGAACCGATCTGGTAACTAACCGGATTGGATCCGGTTTTTAATCGATTGGCCCGGTTTTGAACTGGGTTGGCCCGGTTTTGGGCTAACCCTCTACGTTAAATATAGATATTCCAATGTAGATTCAATAACTAATAATTAATTTGGGTTTACGAGGTTCATACAAATATTATATTACGGTTTTAATTTAATTGGTGGGCTCATGCTTAGTGAAAATGACAATTTGATTGTCGTTGAAAAAAGGTTGGGATCATGGTTCCTCAAAAGACATAAGAAAACATTAACAATGCAACAATTCGTAGAAATTGTGTATCTCATCTATTGGTTGAAGCATCTTAAATATAATCCAATAGAAAAGCAATCAATGTAAAGGATATTATAATATAAAAATAGGAAGGTTCTCAGTGCTATACTGTGTTACATAACATTCGACACAAATATAAATCCACATACTCTAATTGAATGACTGCTTTATTTTTCATTCCATTCGAATAAATTAAAAATATTTCTTTACAAGAAATTAGAAAAAAATAATAGGTGCATATAATTTATAGATACATTAAATAAGAGGGAATAAAATCCTTCACTAGAAGAAACAATTAAAAATTTAGATCCACCTTAACTTCATATGGTATAATGACATAAAACTCTCCCAAAAATATGAACAAGATGTGAATTCAAATTCATGTTAGAACAAAAACCTTAACCTCAATGTGCTAAAAAATTAGATTCACTGTAAGATATTGGATTTTTATATTGAAATCCACCGTAGAATTGGTACAAAGAGGGCAATTGATGTATTAAAATAAGATCCAGGAGAAAAGCGTATTAGGAAGCTTCAAAGCAATCTGAGATCCCAAAATGAAGACTTAGTTTTCACTAAATCCCAGGGTTTCCGGTAGTCATTTCTGGGCACAAAGGATTCGCAATTATGAGGCCCTCCAAAGGGAAACGCACATGTTTTCAATAGATATGAGATAAATATGGCAAATCCCTTTGTAATATATGATCATTCCTAATAGGCTCATATAATGTAGCAAACAATAAAGGGAAGACCCGTGATTATGTTTAAATGGACAAAATATTATATTTTCAAAAGGATTGCATATACAACACACATGACTCTCCTTATCTCCTCTGGTTCTGCCCCGTTAACTATCAAATACTATATTTTGCTTAAAATCAAGTGAGCACCATGTTGAGGTTGAAGAGTAATAACCGTATGAGGTGCATGCGTGTAAGCCGGTGAGAGCTTGAAGGAGAAGCGTTGCAGAATCATTGAGAGTGCCACTTTTGCTTCGATCATCGCAAATGTTTGTCCAATGCATATTCGAGGTCCCCAGCCAAATGGGAAAAATATACCTTGGCACTTCTGTGCTTTTGACACGCCTTCACTAAATCTATCTGGTTTGAACTCCATTGCATCGTCTCCCCAAATTTCACAACTGTGATGTAATATAACCGTTGGAAGTGCAACTTGGACTCCTTTTGGCAATGTTAGTTTCCCCAGTTTGGTCTCTTCAACTGTTCTTCGAGTTAGAGCGACTACTGGTGGATATAGCCTCAAAACCTCGTACAAAATCGTTGTCATCTGTGCAAGGAAATATATATGTGACTCCCGTATCATCAAAAACTAACAGCTCTAACAGCTCACATACTATTTCTTGATAGTGTCACTAACTAAATTTGAAAGATTGGACTAAATCAAGCAATTTACTTACGATCTTCAGGTGATTTAACCCATCGAAATCTGGTATTCTATCCCCAAACACTTGCAAAACCTCATCTCGGGCTTTTTCCTGCCAGTATGGATGCATACTCAATAAGAGCAACGTCCAAACAAGCAATACAGAAGTGGTCTCTTGCCCAGCAAAGTAAAACAACTTGCACTCTTCCACAACTTCATCTATGTTCATACCATAACTCTTGTTGCCTTTCAGTACCATTTCTTGGTAATTCGATTCCAACAATAGTCCTAATAAGTCTTCGTTACATGCTTCCCCGGCTTTCATTGCATTAACCCTTCTATTGATCATACCCTTTATCGAGGATTGAACTTCTCTATCTATTTCCTTCATTCTCTTGTTCCTTTTGGTTGGCACAAATCTGCACATAAACAAGTCATAACTCAAAAATGCTGCAAAACAACAATAAATCTTTTCTTTATATAATATATTACATTATACCTCCATCCTGGAATATATATTGACTGTGAAGCCTTGATAATGAACTCAGCCAGCTCCCTCTGAAGTTCGAATACTCTTCTTCCTTCTTCATAGCTACTGCCAAATGCGGTTCTTGATATTGCATCACTAGATA
Organism: Haberlea rhodopensis; assembly: GCA_907163345.1. NCBI lineage: Eukaryota > Viridiplantae > Streptophyta > Magnoliopsida > Lamiales > Gesneriaceae > Haberlea > Haberlea rhodopensis. The sequence continues at coordinate 138,959 of CAJQUN010000854.1, forward strand.
AATTGTGTAGATAAGGCCACACATCCAGCTCACATGACCGTTCTGGTGAGATAAGGCTCTCCCATTTTTCAAAAACTTCTTTGCAACTCGAGATGAAAGCAGGTATCATGATCTGCACAAAAGCCAAATCGAAATATGCGTAACATATTTGCAAGGCTGTATGTTTAGCAGCTTTGTTGTATGATGGGTGTATAATGTTAAACATGTGTACAAGCAGTTAAGTGCCTTCGTAATTTTAAAGCCTTCATAATTTTAAACAGGGTTTTTGGCGACCAACCCAGTGTTTTTAAAAAACTAGGCAGTTTACACACTTAACTTATGGTCTGAAAATAAACAATTCACCACCCGTGGTTTTCAAAACAAATATTTTACACTGTGTTGGGAAAAATATGCAGTTTATCCCAAATGGTTTGTGAATAGATGCGAAACACCCGTCCTTGTAATGTATTGCAAACCATAGGGGTAAAATATCAATTTTGAAAATCATGAAAGATAAACTGTCTATTTTTAAATAACAGGATGTTGGTAAATTGCACGTTACCGATAACACAAGGGTAAATTGCCACTTACTCATTTTAAAAATTAATTAAGTTGGTTCAAAATGAGCCCAACAAAGTTCACATATGTTTCCCCTACTCAGCTAACAAAATCCTTAATATTTCAGGCAGAGCTCGGGTTGTTAGACTAAGGACAATCTAATATTCATAGGTAAAATTACTAATCATACAAATTCATAGACTTATAGGCAGCTGAAAGTGAGTTGCAACCTAGTGATATTTGACAAATAATTGTCTAATGTATTAATTAGAAATAACCTTTAATTTGTCTATATGAAAGGCGGGGTTGATGATTTTTCTGTGCTTGGCCCATTTATCTGTTTCATAGCTCACAACGCCTTGAGCAAGCAGTTTGGTGAGTGGATTAGGGCTACGCGGCTTCTGGTAGATAACATAGTTGTTCATCACCTCCTTTATCAGTTCAGGTTCTGTGATGATAACTGTGGGGATTGGACCAACCCAAAAAAATGAATTTTTTCCTGCACTTTATGAATGAATTAAAATCCAATTTAAGAATAAAAAACGCACAAATCACTCAAATTTGGTAGTACCGTATTTGTTGATGGTTTGGATGAAAAAGGATATGACCCTGGGCTTGATATCATCATGGAGATTGATGGGCTTGGATTTGGCCTGTTGAATCATCTTCACCAATTCTTTCAAGTCTCCATAAATGACGCGATAGGAGTTCCCTTTGAGACCTTGCTGCCTCAATAATTTTTCTAGCCTTTTAGGTCTAACCAAAGCTAAATTCACCACTCTCCATGCGTAGAATAGCAGCACTAAAGCACAACAAACAGAAAGGATCAAGTACAGAACCGTCATCGTTGCTCGATTAGAGGGGGTGCTCTCCCTCCTTTTATAGTATTTTTTAAGCGGCAGGTAAAATTGATATAACAAGTTAATACAAAAATGCCGATTTAATTTATTTAATAATTAAGTTTGATTGTTTCATTTAATCTGAACCGCTCACGTTATTATTACTCGCCTATGATTTCATTCCCAATAATTACACTATTATATAATTTATAAGAATCGAACACATAACTTGGATTCTTATATCAACTGAAAAATTGCAGGCTTGTCATTTTTACAAGAAAATATAATTAATAATAATAGGTGCGATTGAGTTTAATTTAAAAATGAAAAATAAATAATTTTCATTTATTTGATATTCATATTTTTATTGGTTATGAATGAGTATAATTAATGATTAAGCTTTGATAATATCATTTAATTGATTATTATTTAATTTGATCGGTTAGTTTGATTTTATATAGTTAATCAAGCTTTGATTATCCAATTGATCAACTATTAACTTATTTTCTTAGAATTATTGATTTTTTTTAATAAAAAAGCCTTAAAATAAATTGAATTTTGGTGAAAATTAATTTTCCATTGTTTTACATTTTAATTAAACGATGATAATACAAGTAAGACTATGGGTGTGTTTGCAATTGTTTATTCAAAGTACTTTTCTATTATTTTTGTTTAAAGTTGAAAAAAGTTGTTTTTAAGAAAAAAATATTGAGTATTTGCTATTAAAACAAATAAAAACATCTTAATGAAATTTCAATTATTACAAAATTGTCATCATACAAGTACAAGCAGTGCCAAACATCATATAATTTGCTTCTCTATTTTTTGAGAAGCAATGGAATAAAACACTTAAAATCTTTTTTTGTTGTTGTGAAAAGCAGATAAATAGTTTTGAAAAGCAATCACAAGCGCCATTAGATATAGCTTAAGTTATTAGTTTTTCCCTTTTTTTTAAAGTCGATTACCTATGTGAGCAATTAGACATTTTAATTTTAATCACTTCGGTTGTATAATCTTATTATATAATAGTAATACATTAGGCAAGCGATTTTTAGAAAGTTAAATATATATTAGGGTATGTTTCAAAAATTGTCTCATTGAATATGAGTTTTTGTGGGCGGAACAGGAAAAAAATTTTGCGGGGGGAGAGGAGGCGAATTTTTTTTTGATAATACCTAATGGCTAAAAAAATTTTGGGGGTGCGAAAAAAGTTCTTTTATGACAAAATAAAGGTAAAAAACAATTTTTTTTTCGTTAAATATTTTTTTGTCCGCCCCTGGTCTTTGTGGTACCAGTCTCAAATTTCTAGGACAAATTAAATATAATCTCATAAAAATTATTTAATAAAAAATAATCCAAAATTTTTGTTTTTAATCGATAGTGGTCTCTTACGTCATTATTATTTTGTTTTTTAATTTTTTAATTTTATTTTTAATTTTTTTTTTTTTTTGTTTTTGTTATTTTTATTTTAACTTACGTCATTTTTCGTTTTTTTTTTAAATTTTTTTTATTTCTTTTGTTTTTTCTTTTATTTTTGTTATTTTTATTTTATATATCGGGTACTGTTCTCGTGAAAAATAAACGTCAGTCCTATTTTCTTTTATTTTTGTTATTTATCGATTGCTGTTCTCGTGAACAATAAACGTCAGGCCTATTTTCTTTTATTTTTATTATTTATTATTTTGTTGCATGGGTATTGATTTGTTTGGAAAGGTTTGACCATTGACCCAAATGTGCATCCCTCTTATCTCAATTTTTAAAATTCAAAATGTTTTCTTTTTTTTTTTTAGAAAAAAACTTGTTGATTTTGTCAAGTATGAATTGATTTTGAACGCTTTGACCGTTAAGAGTAGGGAACCCCATCATCTCCACCCCGTAGGAACTACGAGTTCCAATTCTTTTTTTTAAATTTTTTATTTTTTTATTTCTTTTTTCTTTTGTTTTTTCTTTTATTTTTGTTATTTATTATTTTTTATATCGGGTATTGGTCCCGTGAACAATAAACGCCAATCCTATTTTCTTTTATTTTGTTATTTATTATTTTTTTTGCATGAGTACTGATTTGTTTGAAAAGATTTGACCATTGACCCAACTGTGCATCCCTATCTCAATTTTTAAAATTCAAAATGTTTTCTTTTTCTTTTTTTTATAGAAAAAAACTTGTTGATTTTGTCAAGTATGAATTGATTTTAAAAAAAAAATAGGAAGTTCAAAATAGATTTTAGTCATTGCAAACTTTAATAATAATTTTTATATGAATTGATTTTAAAAGACTTTTGTTTACTCCAACCTATTTGATTTTCTATACGAACGATTATGTATGTTCAATGCGTATGAACCATCTTTTTATTCTCTTGAACTGTCTGTTGAACTTGTGTCGAACGTTTTGTTGGACATATAGACCATGTTATAAACTCACTGGCACCGCGCCTTGCGCGGTGCCAATTAACTAGTATATATATATATATGAACAATTTTGGAATTGTATTTACATCGCTATGATGGTGTACAAACACATCGCGAGCGGTTGGTTGGCCACATTTGGACCTCTGGTGTGTGATTAAATATCCATGGAATGGAGTAGAAACAAGATTTGATCGAAGGTGAAGCTCAGATTTGACAGCTGTATGATGTTTAAGTTGTGACAAAGTTGAAAATGTTAACCATCGTATAACAACAATAAGATTACGTTTACACCAAGGAACTTATCTTAGCAACATGTAAACTGAAAAATGCCTATTTGTCATCAAATGATGTCGCGACTTAAGTGAAACAAACGAAACAGACAAGAATTAAGAACAAGAAAAAAAGGTTATAAGAACGATACAATTAATTCCTATAATGTATTCAAAGAGTACATAGATTGGTGGACATATAAAAAAAATATATCTAGTGATGAATAATTCAACCATTTGTTCGACTCACATTTTTCCTCTTCATCTTATACTAACTTCATTTCTCTCTATGATTTATTTTTGGCATTTTATATGATAAGACTTCTTTTCATCAACTTTATTTGGAGTAGATAATAATGTCAAATATCTTATTTTCTTGAATCTTGAAAGCTTCTTTAAAGTTTTTTTTTTTTCCTTCAAATTTTTGAATTGTATTAAAACTGTTACCCTGATATAGGGGTGCTTATCGGACCGGGTCGATCCGGACCCAGTCCGAAACCGGACCGGTTAGTCCGGTCCGAAACCGGAACCGGACCAACCGGTTCCGGATTCAACGGATCCGGTTCCGGGTTGAACCGGAACCGGATCCGTTAATTTTAAAAAAAATAATTTTTTTAAATATAGATAAATATATTTGATGTTAGTTTACAAACACAAAGGCCAATTAGCTCAATTAGTTAGAGTTATAGAGTAGAAGGTGATGGTTGCGTGTCCGAATCCTCCACACAACAAGTTATACCTTAATTTTTGGGAAAAAAAATTTTAAATTCTAAAATACCGGTTCCGGGTTGGAACCGGTGGAACCGGAACCGGACCCGATCCGGTTACTTACCGGATGTGATCGGTTCCGTCCTTAACGGACCCGGACCGCCCGATTCATGTCCAGACCAGACCGGGTCAAGCCAATAAGCACCCTTACCCTAATAGATAGAGTATAGTCAAGCGTTACATTTATTTTATATTTAATCTGCTTATTATTATGGTTGGACTGTAATTCTATTTTGTGGTAGGGCTTCTTGATAGTGCTACTTGCACCGACTCATGTTTTACAGTATAAGGAGTAATGACATACTCCTTTCCTTATATTGTTAATTTTTATCAATAATAAGTGGTATCATGCCACCTTAAAAATATATATATTAAACTAGTTTGTTGAGTTTACAATATACCATACACTACACATACTTTATTTTAATATAATATGATGGATATTTGTAGACAATTAAATGTCACCCAAGCATAAGAAAAATAAAACAATTGGAACTACCAAACCTTCAACTAGCATAACGGCGGAGCCTGGATTTAAAATTATTTGGGTTGACCACAAAATAGGACTAAAAACTAACATGATTTTTACGATTGGACTAAGTCGAACAAATGAAGCTATGGCAAGTCTCAGCCTCTTCGATTGATGAGCACATGAAGCTAACCATAACCAATCGACGTAGAGTACAAGATCCACAAGCGTGAGTACAATCCGGCAAGCTGGACCCGGCAATCTGTAGTGGATCAGCTCTTTTTATGCACTTTTTGACCCGGTAGAGATCAGGTTTCGCCGTGGAGTCTTTTTTAGTAGACTCTGGCTGGTGACGGTCTGTAAAATGAGATAAAAAAGTGGGAGTTAGCCAGGTAATTCACGGACAGTAAATTCATTTTAAATGCTTAAAAGTTAATGTAACAATTACAAGGATGAAAATTATAGATTTTTCTTTTAATTTCATGTTTGCGCAACAAATATTATTATATCATTAAGGATAATAATAATAATAAAAAAAAATCATAGGGCCCATTATGAGGTGACCGAGTTGGTAATGTAGGTGAGCACGAAGGCCTTTGGTCATGAGTTTGATTTCCCATACCAATACTTTCTCGGTCAAGCATATCGTACCGGGCTTACCTAGCGTGGTTACATAGCTTGCTGACTATTACATCAGTTTGAGGGTTTACATAATATGAAGCAGAGTAGTAGCGCGTCAAAAAAAAAAATACAAAAAGAATCATACGTGAATATAGGTTGCCAATGTGCCTTGCATGTACGACCATACTAAGCAAAACCAGAACCACCACAACACTTGTAAAACTCCTCATCTTCTGCAGTTGTAGTGTTCCTATTCTGTTTCTTCTTTATTTATTGAGATCTATGTCGAAATTCGAAAACCTTTGCACAAATTAATTTGTATATATATTATATATATAAAGTAAGGCAACAAGAAATCGAATTGAAGGAAGTCGCTGGCAAGATCAGTAAAAGAGTGATGGATCACATGAAAGAGGAACAAATGTCGCACAGGCTTTATATAATTCTATGACGAAATGGCTAAAGTGAAGTCGAATTGGAGAGTGATAATTTTTTTATAAAACTTTATATAATTTCCACCTTACATATTTTGTCACTGTAAAATATTATGTGTTATAAATATATTTTATATTTTTAAAAAATAAACAAAAATAGTATGTGCATATCACTCCGTTTGTCCGTAGGTGTGGATCACATAGAGCCAAAGGCCTGTTGACGATCGAGCTTTGGAGAATGACAAAGGTTCAATCTTATCCAAATTCCCCACTCCCGAGCTCAAAAAAAATAAAAATAAAAGACAAGAAAAGAAAAAATCGAGATCATGAACCTGCTACAAAACTAAGGTTGTATTGGATTAATGGAGATTTTAGATAACATCCAAGATGGATGTATTTGAAATTTATCATAGTTAAACTTGATATTGAGTGAAGACAATGCACGTCTTTTAATGTGATTTAACTGAGCCCTCGCATTATGTAAGCAACACATTTGATTCTTGTTTATCATTTTCATATTGCATATTTGCATGTGCATCTATTATCTATACAGGGAAATTGGGTTAATGATTTTCGATGAATTGCTGAAGAGAATGTGATGTTGCTGTAGAGGTCAATCTTTAAAATCTTATCAAAACTTTACAATATTGGACCAAAAGCAGAAAATGGCAATGGCAAACAAAGACAATAAAAGGAAAATGTGCTTGTAATTGAAGTTTCAACTCAATTTTCATCCAACAAATAGTCTCTTATCTTACACAGTTCATTAACAACATCAGTTATCAACATTCTGTCTCCTGGTATCATTCTTGAACACGCCACTCCAATCTTTAGTATAGAAGCAATGCCATCCTTGATCTTACTATTCACGTCATGCCCGGTACATACGAATGGATCCACAATTTTCATTATATGATCTGGCAAGGTGTTGTTAACGAAACTGTGAAGATCAACATGATCCTTAAATTCTTCATCTGTTGGTTTTCTGTTTGTGAACATCTCTAGAAGAAGAATCCCATAACTATATACGTCTCCTTTTGTTGACACCAAGTTATTTGTGGCATATTCTGCGCATAAGTTCAAGCAATTAAATTAAAAAGAAAGAAATTAGAGTGATAATTGTCAATTTTCCTTGTTCCCTTTTACTTCAAAATATCTTGAACAAATTCCTCCAGCACTTTCCGGCTAGTACTGGTACATACGGATAGGCCAAGTTAGAGCATTTGATTAGTCAGTTTGGTCGCCCTCTCCAAGACCGAATGAACCGGACAATATTACAAAAGCTAGGAGTACTGCACTTGGAGCCACGGTCTATCTCATTTGGGCAGCTCGGGATACTAGGAAATTAGAAGGCTTGATGGGCAATCTGGACAATATTTTTCATTGTATTCAAATATTTGTATTTCGTAATATGTATTTGTTATTCCATAGTGATTTTTATTTAGGGGATGACCTTTAAGATTCGCGTTTCGTTGTTTGCATCTTGATTGGCTTGCCTGTATTTGATAGTTTTGATTTACCGATAAAAAACAATATTATGAATCTTGTGTCTTTAGCTGATGCAGATCATAGTACTCTACTGAAAACTAATATATTTCCATAATGGAGTACGGATGAGGGGGCCTTGAGATCATGTCTGTGCATGCCATAGAGTTTATTGAAGATCACAAAATGAAGTCATACCTGGAGCGACATAGCCAATGGTACCCTTGATCCCAAATGAATTGCTACTTTCATTTGCTGAAACTGATCCTGAAACAATCTTAGCTAATCCAAAATCGGCAATGTAAGCCGTCATATCATGATCCAAAAGTATGTTACTTGGCTTCAAATCACCGTGAACAATAGTTGTATCAGCACCGATATGCAGGTATTCTAGTGCATGAGCAATATCAATGGATATTTTGAGCCTCTGAATCAAGGTCAGATTCCTGAATTCATCGTCGTTTTCTCCTTTCCCTCCTTCTCTATTATGGTACATCCATTTTTCCAAACTCCCATTTGCCTTAAATTCATAAACCAACGCCTTAAAATAATCTCCACGGAAGTCTACGCTGTCACAAACGCTCAATATTTTCAACAGGTTTCTGTGCCTTACGCCACTCAACACCTTGCATTCTGCCATGAAACTCTTAGAGGATCCTTTAACAAAGAGTTTGAGCACCTTCACCGCCACTACTGTGATTCCATCATCGAGCATCCCTTTGTAAACAGATCCAAATCTTCCAGCACCAACAAGATTAGTCTCAGAGAATCCATCAGTGGCTTTTTGGAGATCCTGGTAGGAAAGTCTCAAGAAATTGGGTCCGATCATTGGAAGTGAAGAAGACTGATCATTTTTATGAGACGTTCTTTGCTTGCAAATAAAAATGGATGCAAGAACAGAGCATATGACTGCAGCAACCACAATTGGGATCAAGATTTTAAGTTGGCTTGACGAGTTTTTATTTGAGGAATTCGAAGAAATGCAAGGAGTAAGCTTTAGCTCAGGAATCCCTCCACACAATTTATTATTTCCTTCAAGTGAAACTGCAGTAGTATTTCTAAATACTCCGATCATAGGTACTTCTCCTTGCAGAAGATTGAACGAGAGGTTCAATTTCTTAAGACGCAGATCACCTATAGAACTTGGGATTGGCCCAGATAATTTATTTCGTGAAAGATCTAATTCTTGTAATCCCCTCAAAGCACTTAGTTCTGAATATATTTCTCCTTCAAGTAAATTTCCCTCCAGGTAAAGATTTTCTAGGCTGATACATCTGCTCAAAGATTTTGTTATATTTCCAGATAATCGATTGTTGGACAAGTCCAAGATTCCCAGATTTGTCAGAGAACCAACTTCAGATGGAATAGAACCGGTGAATGCGTTGTAAGATAGATTTAAATAAATCGAAATGGATGAGAGACTCATAATTTCCGGAGGTATCAACCCATTAAGATTGTTTCGAGAAAGATCCAAGATTTGCAAATTGGTACAGTTATTAATACTTGAAGGCACACTTCCAGAAATGTCGTTTCCTTCCAAGAACACATGATTCAACGAAGTCAAGTTGCCAAGTGAATATGGTAGCTCATTTGTAAATCTGTTCTCTGCCAAAGAGAGCCATTGCAAATTTAGAAGTTTTCCGATGCTCGAAGTAATGGGACCATCGAGAATATTGTCATGAAGATCAAGGGCATTAAGACTGACAAGGTTTTCTATGCCCGAGGGAATATTTCCATGTATTTGATTACTAAACATCAATAGCCAGTAAAGCTGAGTAGAAAGATTTGCTACTGAATCTGGCAATGGTCCACTTATTAAATTCTGGCCGACGTTCAGGACTTCAAGGTTTGTGCAGTTCGTGAATGATGAAATGAAACTTGTATCATCTTGAATGTTATTTAACGAAAGTAAAACTTTTTGAAGAAGTGAGAGCCCACCAGCATTTGGCATTTTCCCTGTAAAATAATTATCTAAGAGTACTATTTCTTCAAGCGATGAAATATTGGAGATTGAGACAGGAATTGCCCCAGTAAAACCGTTCCTCGCCAGTGTCAGAGTCCGCAAATTTGGAAGCGTGATGCCGATGCTAGATGGTATGGTTCCGTGAAGTTGATTAGCGCTAACATCGAAAAGAGACATGGATGATATATTGAAGAGACCAGCAGGAATAGTACCGCTGAAATTGTTACCAGATAACTGGAAAAACGTCAGGTGTCGAAGTTTTGTTAGCGATTCGGGAATTTCTCCTACCAAGCCACAAGCATCTATGGAAAGTACTCTGAGTGTAGTTAGATTTCCAATAGATGGAGGAATAGGCCCTGAAAGAGTATTTTTGGACAACCCTAGAGCTTCAAGTTTGTACAAAGAACCGAGCTCTGGTGGTATGATTCCAGATAGTTTATTATCCAGCAAATTAAGATAGTACAGATTTCTGCATTGGGATAGATTTCTTGGTATTGGGCCAACGAAAGAATTATTGCTAAATTCTACTTTCCTAAGTCTCCACAAGAGACCAAGTTCTTGTGGAATTGGGCCGTTGAAGCTGTTATTTTGGAGAGTGATGTTTGTGAGGAAGGAAAGATTACCAATATGAGGAGAAAGGGATCCCACCAATCCTTGAGATCTCAGGTTTACTGCAACAACTCTATTATTGTGAGAACTGCACTCTACGCCTTTCCATTTGCAAAAATGTGTTGTTTCATTCCATGAAAGCAAAGCTCCAGATGGATCATAAATGGCTGCCTTGAAAGCTAGAAGTGCGAGTAAGTCCGTTTGATTACTCGAGCATGTTGTAGGAGTAGCGAAATAGCACAACCAAAAGATGAAGAAAGGAAACGATTTACTGAATTTTAGCATAGTTTTTATTCCCAAGCTTATCAAACTCTTTTAGGAACTTTCGTACCTAATTCTTGCCTTTTCTTGTAGATACGAAATATTTATAGTTGGACTAGGGGTGCTTATTGGGTCGGGTCAATTCGGACCCGACACGAAACCGAACCGATTAGCCCGGTTCGAAATCGGAATCGGGCTAACCGGTTCCAACCTGCTCCGGAATCGATAAAAAATCGGGCCGGAGCAGTTCCGTGCTTTGGAACCGGTAGCACCACCGGTTCCGGTTCCTGAACAGGAATCGATATTTTTTCTTAATAAAAAAATATTCAAGGGTTCTAACCGGACCGGATTGATCCGAAAACAGGTTGGAACCGGAACCGGATCCGATCCAGTTACTTAACGGATCGGACCGATTCCGTGCTTAACGGATCTGAAACCGACCGGTTCGGGATCGGACCGGTCTGGTCCGATCCGTTAAGCACCCCTAAGTTGGACCATGGAGATAATGGGGAGAGGAAATGGTAGGAAATTTCTCAAAACCACCAATTTCATTTAACCAACTTTTACTTTTATTTAACGCATCCGGTCCGATCCGTTAAGCACCCCTAAGTTGGACCATGGAGATAATGGGGAGAGGAAATGGTAGGACATTTCTCAAAACCACCAATTTCATTTAACCAACTTTTACTTTTATTTAACGTATTTTGACTGCTTTAAGTTGTTTTATGGCAATTTTGTAATTAATTGAAGTTTATTAAGCTACTTTTTTGTTTAAATAACAAACACTCAATGCTTTTGCTTAAAAGTAAATTTTTTCAACTTTAAGCAAAAGCAACATAAGGGTGCTTTGAATAAGTAATTGCCAGCACACCCTTACTAGTTTATAATTAGTGTTAGTATGTGTCAAGTCCCGGGCCCGAGCCTGCGCAAGCGCAACTGTACAATGAGCTCATATAGCAACTACTTCGTTTCCGTCATCGCTTTATGAAAATGATTAACCAAGTTGCTATAGGAGTTCATTGTAACTCCTTATAAACCATTTTAAACTTCCAATTTTTACTCATGTGGGACAAAGATATCAATTATGAGTATTGTTATTGTCATTTAATGTACACCACATTGAATGTTTGCTACTAAAATAGAAAAACAATTTAATTAACTTCAAGTTATTATAAAATTGTCACTGCATAAGTTAAAATAGCAAAAAAAACATATCATGACTTGCTTCTCTATTTCAATTTTGACCTATTTTTTAGAGAAGTAATAGCAGAAGCAAGTAAATCAAACACCAAAAAATCAGTTTTTTTAATCTGAAAAACATATAAATATTTATTTAAGTGAAATGTTAGATTATAATATGTAGAAATGAATCACAGTTGGGGCTAATGAAATGACTTGTGAGTCAAGTCTTCGATGTACTCCGAACTTCAGGACCATTGAATTATATAAATTTGATGTTGATGGTGTATATAAAATTAAATATCACTATCTCACCTAAATATCATCTGATATCTATTTAATTTTTAAAAAATATCTTTGCACTTTGCAAGTTCAACGAAACAATATTTTAAATATTTTATTATATTTAATGAATATATTATTTGCCATGCATGATTCGGTAAATTAAATTCAATCCCACACAGAAACTAGCCACTCGGTTAAACGATCAGTCAAAATGAAACACCTCAGAAATTTCCACAAATAAATGTCAAAAAATGTGGAAATTTGAGATTCCACTATGAACACGTTATTCTGATTCCAAATCGTAATTAATTATGTCGTGTCCCCTTGAATTTACCCCACGGTGTTGTGCCCCATGTGGTGGGATCTATCCCATGGGGTAGTGCCAAATGAGATAGGTAAGACAAAAGCGGGATATATGATATATGCCAACACTCAGTACGCGTTGCTTGCTTACATAACTCATTTTTTTTTCAATTGGTTTTTTAACTTATTTTTCGGGATTATGATAAATTGAAATTGTTAAAAGTCTCAAGGATATTTCAGTCATCTGCATGTTGACATACTATTTATGATTAGTTAAAAATTTGAAAATATTTTGGTAGTTACATGATCATACCAAGAGATCATGATAGTTTCTATAGCCTCCTCTCCCTTTATGATATAGTAAAGATATTACAATGTGGCTCTCCCCTCATATATAATACTGTTACTTTGAGTCAAGCATTGTATGTATATTTTGCTTTGAAGTACATATTTTTAGAACTTTCAATTACATATTTTTGTTTATTGTCAATTATATATTTTTTAGAACAACCATCACCACCTAGGCGGAGGGAATGGGTTGCACCTCGTTGCAGTCGTACCCCCAGAAACAACATCATGATAAATTATGTACTTCAAAGCAAACTAATATAAAAAACTTTTTCCGGGCTTTCAGTTTTACCATAATTCATTAATCTCCGTGTCTAATGATGTTATTGTACTTTATATATCTAATATAAATTTTTTAAAATATTATAGATACACTCTTTTATAGTATATATAATACAAAATTATCAAAATATTATGGATACATTCCTTATAATATATTATATATTACAGTTACATCTCTATTGTGTCTTATTATTCTTATTGTTTCAAAAAATTATTTATTAAATTTTTTTAAGCTATTAACTAGATTTCATATTAATGACACTATTTTAAAACTACTTATATATAAAATTTCGCAAAATTAACTATTGTATTATTCTCATAGTATCATATCTTTTTTTATAATTATAATTATAAAAGATATTGTAATATCAAACACATCAACATCTTTAACATATTTAAAATAAGTTCATCCAAATATTTTAACATCTTATTGTTAAAATAAGACTTCACATCTTATGAGCTATTAAAATAAGTTTAATAAATATCTTTTTAGACAATTATATGTTTAGATATTGAATTTAAATGATATTATTTATGTTTAACAAACTTAGGTTTTAGGCCATGGAATCTTATCAAAATGTTACACCTTGAAGGGAATGTAAAATGACAAGAGAGGAAATATTTAAAATTAAAAAGAATGAATTAATTAATCTGAGTTCATATGTTGGGTACCAAATAAATTTTAATGAATTAAAATCTTGAATGAAATTTTGGGAGAGAGATCATGAAGCTCACGGCAGAGAATAAAGAAAAGAAAACAAGAGTTTTTTGATGTATCAAAGACTTCATAATTCTTTATCATTTGCTTCAATTATATATACTACACAAATTCAAATACAAGACAAATGAGACAAGTCACATTAATAGACATGTCACACTATTGGAGCCTTTAAGTTTGACGAAAATGCTTTGCATTATTGTTACCATATTAAATGCAAAAAACAAAAAAAAAGCAACCAACTATTATAAATTATTATTTTACATCCTTAAATGGATCAGTTATTTGCTCTTCAGTGTTACAAAAATCATCTGAATTTTACCATCATTGACGAGATTTCTGATGAAATAATGACGAAGTTCTATGTGCTTTGACCTTGCATGAAAGACAGGATTTTTTGTCATAGCAGTTGCAGACATGTTGTCACTTAATATTTTTGTAGGACTTTTTGGCTCTTGCTTTAAATTTTTGAGAACTCTTCGCAGCCAAATTGCTTCACAAGCAACATAAGTAGCGATAATATATTCTGCTTCTGCAGCTGTTTTTTAGAATACCAAGAAATTAGTTTTGAACCAATACAAAATATATATCCAGATGTGTTTTTTCTGTGATCAGTAGATCCAGCCCAGTCACTGTCAGTGTAGCCAACTAGGCTATTTTCATTTTCTTTGACATATTTGATACCGTTCTTTTTTGTTCATCATAAATACTGTAGTATCATTTTGGCAGCGGGAAAATGATTATGACTTGGGTCGTTCATAAACCTGGATATCACGTTCACTAAATGAACAATATCAGGTCTGGTGTTAGTTAGGTACATTAATGAACCCACTAAACTTCGATAAATTGTAGTGTTGGCCTTTGTTGCTCCATCCTCCTACTGTAATTTTTCATTTAAGGCCATTGGAGTTGTGACAGGATTACACATTGACATATTAAATTTTTTCAACAGATCTTCTGCATATTTTTTCTTGAGAAATAAAATTTCTTCCTTTTCTATTGCACTTGAATGCCAAGAAAATATTTCATTAGGCCCATATTTGTCATTTCATATTCTTTCATCATGGCCTTTTTGAATTCTTCTAGCATCACAGAGTTAGTGCTAGTATATATCAAATCATCAGCATAAAAGCACACTATCAAAAAATCATTTGTACCTCCATTTTCACATAAAGTGGTGGCTCACTCGAGCTTCGTGGGATCCATTGTTGATAAAGTAATTGTCAATTTTACTATTCCATGCTCGAGGTGCCTGTTTCAAGTCATAAAGTGCTTTGTGGATATGGTACACCATGTTTTCTTTGTCTTTTACTACGTAGCCTTATGGTTGTTCTACGTAGACTTCTTCCTGCAACTCTCTATTTAGAAAAGCTGATTTGACATCAAGTTGGTAGACTGATAATTCGTTTTGTGCAGCAAAAGCAAGTACAGTGCGAATAGTTTCCATTTTCACAACAGGTGCGAAATGTTTCATTAAAGTCAATTCCAGGCTATTGTGAATAGCCTTTTGCAACAAGTCGAGCTTTGTGCTTTTGAACAGATCCATCTTCATTGAATTTGGTTTTGTAGATCCACTTTAATCCGACCACATCTTTATGTTTAGGAGGATCAACCAGGTTTGAAGTTTGATTTTTCAGTATAGTGGTCATTTCATCATCCATGGCTTTTTGCCAGATTTCCTTTTTCACAGCCTCCTCGAAATTCTGAGGTTCACAAGAGAAAAATGCAATATTTGATAAATAATAAATTTCTCTTAATAAACATATCCTTCTCACCGGGGATTCTGAATCAGAATCTGAGTCGAATATATTTTGGTTGTGTGATGGATCTATTGAAGAATTTGCACCAGAATCTTTTGTTTGATCTGATTCGACTGGTTTTTTATTTTCCCAGTGCCAAGCTTTCATTTCGTCAAAATGCACATCTCTTGAGATTATTAATTCATTTGTTTTTGGATTAAAGAAACAATATGCCTTTGATTCATCACTGTAACCAATAAAAATATATTTTTCACATTTTTCATCAAATTTCTCACGATGTTGTGAAGGGATGAGAGAATAAGCCAAACATCCCAAAACTCGAAGATGTTTGATATTTGGTTTACGTTTGTGCCAAGCTTCATATGGAGTTTTATTTGGATTGGCTTTCGTGGGTGATTTGTTGAGAATGTATACTGCATTGTTAACAGCTTCAGCCGAAAAGGTGTTGGGAAGACCTTTTGCTCTCAACATGCTTCTCGCCATTTCAACAATCGTTCGATTTTTTCTTTCTGCTATACCATTTTGTTGAGGTGTGTAGCTTGCTGTCAAGTGCCTCCGGATTCCTTCTTGACTGTAATAATTTGAGAATTATTTAGACAAGAGTTCCCCACCACGATCAGTTCTGAGCGTTTTGAGCTGGCAATTGCTCTGTCTTTCCACCATCTTCTTGAACCGGACAAATACTCCAACAACTTCTGATTTTTGATCGAGAAAGTATACCCACATCATGCTGTTAAAATCATCAACAAAAAGAAGAAATATTTTTTTTGTTTTGAAATGATGATGTCCTTGTTGGTCCACAAATGTCCGAATGTATCAGTTCAAGAGGTCGTGTAGCTCTCCAAGCAGTTAGAAAAAGGTAATCAGTGCATTTTGCCATAAATACATCCTTCACATGTTTGGTCCAATAGTTCAATGTCCGGGAGTCCAATCACCATGTTTTTTAAGTTTCAACAGTTTCAAACCATGGTAGTTCAGATGTCCAAATCTTAAATGTCACAAAAGGGATTCTTCATATTTTTCAACTTTTAATGAGATATTGTTGTCCAGTGGCATTGTCAACGGAAATACTTTATTTTTTGTCATTTTAATTTCCGCGATCAGCTTCTTATCTTTGTTCGTTATTTTACATTCATATTTTTCAAAATTAACTGAGTATTCATTTTGGATTAATTGACCAACACTCAGTAAATTTGAAGTAAGATCAGGGACATATATGACATTTTCAATAAATTTTGTGTTACCTCCCTTTGTCCTTACAGCAATTGTTCCTTTGCCTTGTATATGTTATAATTTCACATCCCTCATCTTGACTTCCGATGAAAAATTTTCATCAAACTTGATGAAATAATCCTTGTGTCTTGTCATGTGATTACTGCAACCACTATCCAAATACCACATATTTAAGGAATTATTGATCATGTTCATACATGAATAGAACATGATTTTTTGATCATTTTCCTCCATGAAGTTGGCATCGTTTCTTTCTATTTTTTGTATGTGCCAGGAGTCTTTATATGAGTGATTTGTAATTTTACAAGTTTTCCATCTATCCCAACAATATTTTGATCAATGACCCGGTTTTTTACAAATAAAGCAAGAAGGGTTAGAATTGATATTACCACCACCTCTTTGGGTGTTGTAGAATCGCGGTCTTCCTCGTCCTCGTCCACGATATCGGTAATTTTTGTTTCCTCCTTTTTGTTGAAATTGTTGGGATGTGCTTGTTTCTCCGCCTTCAAATTTTTTCTTCTCCGTCATATTGAGTTTGGACTCAAATGCTTGCTGAATAGAAGGACCGGCAAATTTACTCATCCTTTGTTCATGGGCTTCTAAAGAACCCATCAGCTCCACCATTGTAAGTTTGGACAAATCTTTTGATTCTTTAATCACAGCCACAATATATTCAAATTTCGTGGCAAACTCCTCAAGATTTTTTCAACAAGCTTCTTTTCTTGGATGGTATCTCCTTAACTCGTTATTTAATTAATTATTTCAACAACACGTGAAATAAATATTCGGACATTTTCATTATCTTTCATGGCTAAATTATCAAAATCTTTCCATAAAGATTGAAGTTTAATGGAGATGACTTACATTTTTAGAATATACCAGACATCTTTTCAATTTTTGGCACCCATAATTCTAGGAAATATGGATCGATGCACGCCTTGTTGGATGAGCAGTAAGGCTTTGGCATCTTTCCGAATATTTCCCGGTACTCCTTTTGCTTAGCTTGAGTCCATGATGCCAAAGTTTCGGCATTTTCTGGTTCCGGTATACCATTCTCTACTATTTTCCAAAGATCTTGAGAAATAGAGTCTTCATTTGGACCCTCCAAAATTCATAACTTTCCCCATCAAATTGGAATGAGTGTTGTTAATGAATCTGTAGACATTTTATCTGAGCGCAAAAGAGTTTTTGTAATATATATTGCATGTGACTCTGATACCACAAATTTTGTTGGGTACCAAATAAATTTTAATGAATTAAAATCTTGAATGAAATTTTGGGAGAGAGATCATGAAGCTCACGGCAGAGAATAATGAAAAGAAAACAAGAGTTTTTTAATGTATCAAAGACTTCATAATTCTTTATCATTTGCTTCAATTATATATGATAGAGCACAATCTTAGGAAGAGCACAATCCTAGGAAATCATTGACTCCACCATTCACGTACATAACTTCAGCAATTAGCAAAATCCTAGCCACCATTTACGTATAAATTCTTAATGTATAATCAGTTTCCTATTTTACTTTGTATTATAAATGTAATGTAAATCACTCTATGGGAGAACAGGATTTTACCATTCTCATTCAATTGTGTTATGGTATCAGAGCTCCATTGATCCTAAAACCAGCAACCGGAGTTCAACCCACAAACGCCACACCACAAGCCGTACTGCTCACCATCTACTGCAGCACCGCCCAACCACATCCGACAATCACCCAAGCTTCTCTTAAAAATCTTGACCCTATAATCTATCATCTCCTCATAGATATGGCCACCGAACACCATGAAAATACCATACCCAATACAAATAATCCATCAAAGCGACTTGTCATCCTTCATCTTCACAATTCCATCAAACTCACCCCCACCAACTACATAGCGTGGAAACTTCAAATTGAATCTATTTTGATTGGGCACGATCTCATTCATTTTGTTGATGGATCCCACCCAGCCCCACCACACACCATCACCAGTGAAGACAAGCCCAATATCAACCCCGAATACCAAACGTGGGTTCGCCAAGACAAACTCATATTCGGTGCTCTCGTTGGCTCCCTCACACCAAATACTATCTCACTTGTCACCCAATGTCAGACATTGTATGACATGTGGACGATTTTGGCTAACACCTATGCCCAACCTTCGCGCGGACATATCAAACAAATCAAGGACAAAATCAAACGGGCTTCGAAAGGAACCCAAACTATTTCTGAATTCATGCAACACATCAAGGCATGTTCGGATGAACTAGCGGCTCTCGGCAAACCTATGGACCCTGAAGATCTCACAGAAACAATCATAGATGGCCTTGATGACAACTTCAAATCAGTAATTGATGCTGTCAATAGTCGTGATACTCCCATCACATTTGATGAACTTCACGAAAAACTCATCAACAAAGAACTTTCTCTACCTCCAATCACACTTGGGCCCTCTACGTTTTCAGCAACAGCCAACTTCCCCCAGTCATGGCCCACCTCGACCTATCGCGGGAACCGACCCAACTACTCATCCATCACACCTTCGGGCGGACGCACACCCACTGCTCCTGCCACTAGCCGCAACAACAAACCCCCGCCCCGTCCCTTTCTTGGTCGCTGTCAGTGGTGCCGTGAACAAGGCCACACCGTGTCCCAATGCCCGGAATTCCGTCAACTTCATCCAATGTCTCAACCACCCCCCTCTAGTACGTTCAACCTACAATGGAAAACCGCAAACCGGAACACCGTGGCAGCCCCGAGCTCATGTGGCGACTGCCCCCACACCCTCCATGCCCCAGTGGCTTCTTGATAGTGGAGCATCACACACCCTGTCACCAGTATCTCGCCAATCTCTCACTTCACACTCCTTATGAGGGACCCGATGACATCATGATCGGCGATGGTTCCGGACTACCCATCACTCATACTGGTTCCACATCACTTTCCCATAATAAATCAACATTTCAATTGGATAATGTGTTATGTGTTCCTTCAATGCATCGAAACCTAATCTCTATATCGAAATTTTGCCACTCTAACAACACTTCAATTGAATTCTTACCTGATTACTTTGTTGTGAAGGATATTCGCACGGGGATAACGCTACTGCAAGGCCGGAATAAGGGCGGTGTCTACGAATGGCCTAACTCACCCCTCGAACCACCCATTATCTCCTTCTCAAGTATCAAGACCGATCCCTCTACCTGGCATCATCGCTTGGGACATCCATCCTCTACCATCCTTAACCATCTTGCATCTAGTATTTCTTTACATTTTTCTTCCAAGTCATCAAAGAATCAACATTGTAACTCTTGTCATTGCAATAAAAGTCACAAACTACCATTTTCCACCTCGTCGCTAATGTCTTACTATCCCCTTGATATAATTTTCTCTGATGTTTGGACCTCCCCAGTATTATCCGAAGATCAATATAAATATTATGTCATATTTATAGATCACTATTCCAAATATATATGGTTCTATCCCCTTAAGCGCAAGTCTCATGCTCATGAAACTTTCATCAAAATTCGAAACCTTGTCGAAAATCACTTCTCCCGCAAAATCAAGACCGTATACACCGACAATGGTGGTGAATACCTCGCCCTGTCATCCTACCTCTCCACTCACGGCATAGCTCATCATACCTCACCCCCGCACACTCCCGAACACAATAGATACTCGGAACGGCGACATCGCCACATTGTTGAAACTGGTCTCTCCCTCCTATCCCATGCATCACTTCCCCTACTCTATTGGCCCTACACTTTCACCACCGTGGTTTACCTCATCAACCGACTACCCACACCAACCCTTAACCTCACCTCCCCATACTTCACTCTCTTCGGCGCAACACCAAACTACTCAAAGCTGCGAAGCTTTGGGTGTCTGTGCTACCCATGGTTACGCCCATACACTCCCCACAAACTTGCTTCCCGTTCCACTCCATGTGTCTTTGTTGGGTACTCATTGACTCAACACACTTACTTATGTCTCGATGTCTCAACATCCCGTCTATACTCCTCTCGCCATGTCAAATTCGTGGAAGACATATTTCCTTTCACATCTCTTCTTCCCTCACTGCCTCGCCCCTCGGCCAACACAAACACAGATTGGTGCCCTTCAATCACCCTCATACCGGCCATCAACCCGTCCCCAGTTCCGGGCCTTCTAGCATCCTGCGAATCTCCTCCAAGCACTGTCGAAACACTGCATGAGCAAAGCAACAATACTCCTACCACTTCTTGTACATCGGACTCGTGCCCCAGCATCAGCTTACCAATACCAGACCCATCTGAACCTTTTTGTACAACCGAGGAACATCCCTCGCACAGGGTGATTGTTACTAGATCCATGAATAACATTCAGAAACCCATCTCCAAGCTCAACCTTATGGCCACCATTAATTCCTCGGCGAGCACTGAACCCACTTGTGTTAGCCAAGCAGTAAAAGATCTCTGTTGGCGCAATGCCATGTCCGAGGAATATGATGCTCCTGTTTGCAATGGCACGTGGGAGTTGGTTCCTCGTGATTCATCTCAAAATCTTGTAGGGTGCAAGTGGATTTTTCGAGTCAAATACTCACAAGATGGCTCCATTGACAGGTACAAAGCCCGCTTAGTGGCTAAAGGATTTCATCAAAGGCCAGGCATTGATTATGATGAAACCTTCAGTCCGATGGCTAAACCAACTACAGTGCGCCTCGTGTTAAGTCTTGCTGTAAGCCGCAATTGGGCACTTCGCCAAGTTGATGTTAACAATGCCTTCCTCCAAAGAACTCTCACTGATGAGGTCTTTATGCTTCAAACCAGCCGGATTTGTTGATCATGATCGTCCTGATCATGTTTGCCGCCTCCGGAAAGCGATATATGGTCTTAAGCAAGCTCCTCGGGCATGGTATCACGAACTCCGTCAGTTTTTACTAACACTGGGTTTTATAAATTCAACGGAAGACTCATCCTTATTCATCATAAACTCAGGTGATCATCAGGTACTAGTGCTCATATATGTTGATGATATAATTGTAACAGGAGACCACTCACCCACCTTAGAGAAATTCATCGCTCTCATCTCCGACCGATTTTCTCTCAAGGACCTTGGTACTCTCTCATACTTCCTAGGGGTTGAGGTCATTCCACATTCCCATGGATTACTTCTCTCTCAACGACGGTACATCATCGATCTCCTTCAACGAACGAAAATGATATCTGCCAAACCTGTAAGCACCCCCATGGCCACATCTCCTACTCTTACACTTCACTCGGGCGCCTCCTTGACGGACCCGTCAGAATATCGGGCACAGTAGGCAGTCTACAATACCTAGCACTCACTCGGCCCGACATTGCGTATACAGTGAACAAACTCTCCCAATACATGCACCGTCCCACAGAAGATCATTGGTCTGCAGTCAAAAGACTACTACGTTATCTCTGCAACACCATAGACTATGGGGTCATCTACTACCGTGACTCGATCACATCTCTTCATGCCTTTTCAGACGCCGACTGGGCAGGTAACAAAGATGACTACACATCCACTGGTGCCAACATTGTGTATCTTGGCAGGAATCCCGTCTCCTGGAGCTCAAAGAAATAACGGACGGTTGCCCGATCTTCCACCGAAGCAGAATATCGTTCCGTTGCAACCACATCGGCAGAAATCCGATGGATAATCTCTCTTCTTGGTGAACTTGGGGTGCATCTAAGCCAACAACCAGTAATTTATTGTGACAATGTTGGAGCCACAAGTCTCTGCTTCCAATCCGGTATTTCACTCCAAAATGAAACATGTGGCACTTGACTACCATTTCATACGTGAACAAGTACATGCTGGTTCACTCCGCATAGCGCATGTTTCATCTCATGATCATCTGGCGGATTGCTTAACGAAACCACTACCTAGGGCTCAATTTCAACGACTAACTACCAAGATCGGAATCTCCCCCCGGAGCTTCGTCTTGCGGGGCATGATAGAGCACAATCTTAGGAAGAGCACAATCCTAGGAAATCATTGACTCCACCATTCACGTAAGCAATTAGCAAAATCCTAGCCACCATTTACGTATAAATTCTTAATGTATAATCAGTTTCCTATTTTACTTTTGTATTATAAATGTAATGTAAATCACTCTATGGGAGAACAGGATTTTACCATTCTCATTCAATTGTGTTAATATATACTACACAAATTCAAATACAAGACAAATGAGACAAGTCACATTAGTAGACATGTCCACATTATTGCAGCCTTTAAGTTTGACGAAAATGCTTTGCATTATTCTTACCATATTAAATGCAAAAAAAAAAAAAAATCAACTATTACAAATTATTATTTTACATCATATACATCAGTATTTATACAAGAAGTAATTGTCTAACTGAAGAGCCGCAAATTAAGGAACTATCAAGCACTACTAACTGCTGTGCTAGCTGTCAAATTAAACTAACTAACTGACTAATTACAACTGGCAGTTTAGGTGACTAATCTGACTTGAGTGAACTAACTATCACGCCCCGATTGGCATGAGCTTGACATCACCTGCATAAACTTTATCTCGGACAAAATGGCAATCGATTTCGACGTGTGTAGTCCGTTCATGAATATAAGATTCGAAAGCAATGTGAATTGCTGCTGTGTTGTCACAAAAAATGGTAGCTGGTAATGGTGTTTGAATACTGAAATTATGTAGAAAGCTGTTGTATCCAAACAAGTTCGCTAGTATTGGCTGCAATAGCTCGATATCCAGCTTCAGCGGATTATCTGGCAACCGTTGTCTGCTTTTTGGATTTCCATGATATCGAAGAGTCACCAAGAAGATGCAAAAACCAGTGATGGATCTGCGAGAATCTGGACATGTGCCCAATCAACTTCTGAGAAAGCCCACAACTGAGAAATGGGGTTGGCTTCAAAGAAAATTCCTTGACCAGGATTGGATTTGCGGTATCTAAGTAAGTGATGAGCAGCCTGAAGATGAGGAGTTCTTGGCCGAGCAATGAATTGGCTAAGCTTGTGGATGGCAAAAGCAATGTCTGGTCTAGTTATTGTGAGGTATAATAACCGACCAATTAAACGTTTGTAGGCGGTGCTATCAGGTAAGAGATCACCATCAATGTTATTTAGATGTACCTTGGAATCCATGGGAATCTGAGCAGGCTTACAGTCAAGGAAAGAGGTCACTTCAAGAAGTTGCAACATATACTGTCTTCGAGAAAGGGTTATACCAGATGATGCCCGAGCAATTTCAATACCAAGAAAGTATCGTAGAGGACCCAAATCTCGAAGCTTAAATTGAGTATGAAGAAAATATTTCAAAGAGTCAATTACCGGAAGAGATGGTCCAGTGATAACAATATCGTCCACGTAGACTAATAAAGCTACAAATGATGAATCCGTGCCTTTGACAAATAATGAATAATCAGACTTTGACTGTGTAAAGCCAAAAGCAATCAATGCACTGCAAAATTTGGTATACCACTTACGTGAAGCCTGTTTTATAAATCAAATATCGATTTGTGGAGTTTGCATACATTCTTTGGAGTGTGCTTGTGTTGCTCATCAGAACCATATTCCATAGGCATGTCCATGTAGACCCCTTCAAAGAGATCTCCATTAAGAAACGCGTTGTGAACATCTACTTGAGTAAGATGCCAAGAATGAGATGATGCTAGTGCCAAAGAAGTTTGATCGTGACTAGCTTGGCCACGGGTGAAAAGGTGTCAATGAAGTCCACTCCTTCACGTTGGTTATATCCTTTAGCAACCAAACGAGCCTTGTGTCGTTCTATTGATCCGTCAGAGTTGAACTTGAGTTTATACACCCATCTGCAGCCAATCGATGTCTTTCTCACAGGTAATGGAACAATGGACCAGGTGTTATTTTGTTCCATAGCTGTTAATTCATCTGTTATGGCTTGACGCCATTCCGGAGATTTAACAGCTTGATGGTAGAAGAGAGGCTCAAGATTGGATGATACAGGCAAAGTGAAAGCTCGGAAAGGGATTGACAGAGAATCATATGCAATGGATTTGGAAATATGATGTGGACTCGTTCGTTTGGAATGAGGATCCGATGTTGAGTTGGAAGTGATGTTGCAATGATAATCTTGCAAGTATGATGATGTTCTGGAAGTTCTAGAGGATCGTCTAGTAGTAGGTTGATTTGGCAAATGTTGAATATCAGGAGAATGAGGCAAGGATGAAACGATTGAAGTGGGTGTGTCAGTGTGTATGGCAACTGGGATACGTGGAATAACAGTGTCTGGGAGTGGATCAGGGAGACGATCTTGAGAGAACAGAGTGAAAGGGAAAAATACTCTAATGAACTACGACATCACGTGAAATAAAAATTTCTTTTGTTTCAATGTCATATAGCTTATATCCCTTAATGCCAGGTGGGCAGCCAAGAAATACACAAGTTCGAGCTCGAGGTCACAAAATAAGTTTAATGATAATGTATGATCAAACGATTGCCGCTTTAATCAAAAGATATAGCTGATAGTAAACGGTGCAACTCAAATCTTTTAAACCTTACAGCAGCACAAGCACCACATTTCGATCGATCACATAGCAAGGACAATTGTTGTACCCAACAATCACCCAAACAATAGGAACTTATGTGAATCGAACGCGTGACATTGACTCTGATATCAATCGTAGGAATATCAATCGTAGGATCAAGCGCATGCCGCTTTACCAAACGATATAGCTGATGTTAACGGTGCAAATCTTTTAAACTATAAAGTATCATAAGCAACACTTTTCGATTGATCACATGGCTGGGCAATTGTTGTAACCAATGGATAATCCCATTTTCAAATCCATCTTTTACCGATCCCATCACACACACACAGTTGGTTTTTTTTTTTTTTTTACACAGTTTTATACATTGCTGATACATACTTATATCCCTACTTAGATAATTGAAGAAGAGGTGTTCGGAAAATGGATTCGTTTGATGATGGAGGATTCGACGTAGATCCAGCAAACGACGTCGTTGAGGGGATCCAAGATGACATGCAGTACGGTTTCGAAGGCGACAACGACGTCGCACCACCGCCAATGGACCCCAACAATAACATGCACTACTCAACAGATGATTATGGCTATGGCGATGATGATAACGGGAAGCTGTACGACATGGCGGATGAAGGGATTTTCACGTCGTCTGATGGCGGCGGAGGACCTCTGCTTCCGGAGCCCAGTCAGATGCGTGAGGAAAGCTCCGCTTTTCACGAATGGCGTCGGTAATTAATAGCCCTTTTCCTGGATTCCATCATTATGATATTTTAGGAGACGAATTTCAAGATCATATTCATCCCCCCATGATTGGGCAGTTTCCGACGAGTCTACGTGCGTGGGTGCATGAATCTTGGGTCAGATTGATTGTGAAATATATTAATTAATGCTTTCACAGATCTAACTTCTGTAATTAGCTTTTGATTGGTAGCAAATTAGTTAATTTTTATCGAAGCTGCCAATTCTCTCCCACAGAAACATATTTACGTGGCGGCACTCCAAAAAATTTAGTGGAATGGATATTATGAATTAATTTCAGAAGTTCTTTGAAGCATTCTCATGAATATCTATAACTCATGTAACGTGTGTCACACTAAGATGGTGATGCTCAACTTTCATGGTTCAGAGTTGCTGTTGGATTTAAGGATTCATTCCTCTTCAGGAGATTTTGCGAAGCTTTGATCATTACATTCAAGATATTTAAGTGGAAAGACATTATTAATACCTTCGTTAAATATTCTATATGAGCAATTTAAGCTTTTGGTGAAACATTGAATCTATCTGGTTATGGACATTTGGTCTAATCCTTCTTCAAGTTGCATGTTAGTCTATGATCCTCTGTTCCTTTTCCAAAAAGAGTATAAAATACGAACATTTCTATGGCATGAATTTAAGAATTTCTTATTTTCTTTGCAGCCAAAACGCCATTTATCTTGAGGAGAAAGAGAAGAAAGAAAAGGAGATGAGGGATCAGGTAATTGCTGAAGCAGAGGAATACAAGAGGCAATTTTACGAGAAAAGGACTCAGAATTGCGAGAACAATAAGGCCCAGAATAGGGAAAGAGAGAAAGTAAATTCAAATTTCATGTTTGATACATACAGTTTTAAGAAATACATGACATAAAAATCGGATTCTTTCTTCGTGCAGCTTTATCTAGCCAATCAAGAGAAGTTTCATAAAGAAGCTGACAAGCAATACTGGAAAGCGATAGCGGAACTCATACCCCGCGAAGTTTCGAAACTCGAGAAGAGGAGAGGCAAAAAAGAAGACGAAAAGAAAGTTTCGGTTGTGGTAGTTCAAGGGCCGAAGCCCGGGAAACCCACCGACATGTCGAGAATGCGTCAAGTCCTTCTGAAGCTGAAGCAAACTCCTCCACCTCATATGGTTCCACCCAAAATAGATAAAGCCAAAGATGCAGCAAAGGAAGGGAAGGATGCGAAAGATGGGAATACTGCCACGACAAAACCATCTAAGGATGAAAGGATGCAACAAACTGCATCCCCTGCTGCAGGGGACGAGCCTGATTCTGCTACTAAAGCCGATGCTGCTGCTAAAAAACGAACCCCTGATGCATCGTCGGGCGGGCGGCGAAAAAACTGTGAAGGCAGAGTCTTCCGCTGATGCGTGATGAGTATTGAAAATTGAATCTTTTATTTATGTAATAAGATTCTGTGGCTTAGTTTATTAGTTCATGTTGTTTGTTGTTATTTTGGTATATTCCCATCACTACGAGAACGTCGAGAGGTAATAATTGGAGCTCTTTTTGACAAACTTGTTGGGCTGCGAATGACAATGTCCTTACTTGGTTTGTGTCCCTTTTTTATGTAATAAAATGCCGTATCACCTTTGTCATTTCTCCAAGTTCCTTATCCTCACTGACATGCATTGGCAGGAACATTGATTGTATCAAGCATTACGATGTTGCTTTGGAATTGGTTTTAGGGC